>NW_023590789.1:963350-1263736 GCF_014843425.1 Jatropha curcas
TAAAAGCTCACACACAAAACCACGTCAGTCCAATTGCAGCGCACAATCCCACGGTTTCGAGGAACTGCAAGAGAAGCCAGTGAAACTCGCCTAGAGTGCAACCTTAATAGCTACGAAAAAAGAGACTACACCTAGGTTCAAGAATGTCCCGTGAGTCACTTGACGCAACGAGCTCGACCAAGTTCGATAAACACTTCTATCACACTAGATACCGACTCTCAACGGCTCGCTAGGGCCGCCGCGGCTAGCCGAAGTTCATACACCACAAAATAGACCATTTGTAGCGGCTCGTCATTCTAGCCCGCTGCGGTTGCACTCATCCGCATCCATAAACACCATCTAACTCATAGATACCAATCAAAACCTCATCGTGAATATTAGTCAGTGGCACCACCTGATTTTCACAAAGGCAAGGAACGTGCAACAAAGAACGGGAGTACGCCCCGATCCCTCCACCACGCAGTCGGAGGGTACGTCGGGCTAGGGCCCATTACATTCAACTCATCTTCACTGTTGTGTCAGCCAGGCTGGAAGCCCCGATCACCCGGACGGAGGGGCCATATTGCACGGGGTCAAGGCTGTTTCGTGAGTGATGCTCTAGGAGGTGAAGCGTTCGGAGTCGCCGTACACTATGTATGACCGACGCATCCCCCTCATCAAGTTGAGTAATCTCAGGCCACTGGTGCCCATTCATTCTTATTGATTCTTTTTCCCCATGAAGCCCACAGGTTGAGGCAGGGCCAAGCGGTCCATTTAACTCGAATCTGGAGGCCAGGTTTGAGTTCTTCCTCATGTTCTCTAATATACTACCAAGGAAGGCTATTCACTTTTAATTGGTTGCTCTACGTTGAATAAACATTGTGTAATGAAGTGCCCACCACTTGACGGGCTATCATCAAATCTAATTATCAGTGTGGCGCACACACCAAAGAACCAGCATGTATGTCTCTGTGAATTGATCCGCACATTATATATTTACTAGTAATCTATATCATAACTACGTAAGCGTGCAAGTCCAAAGAGGGAACGAGAGTCCACGCTTTAACTCAAACGTGTAATCTACTCCGTTAGCATTTTCATTGTGCTGACAGCCTTTTGTGTCATACATTTATACTCAAAACGTCGTGTCCAAGTTTTGCATGACTAATGTGTAATAAGCAAATCGGTCTAAACTTGTATCGATATTATAACCGAAATGGAGTAGATTTCACCACTTGAAGAGAAAACATTGAACACCAGAATTCATTTGGTTGTAATCCGACGTGACGACAAAAAAGGCTACGACAAGTAGTGGGAAACGCACAAGCAAATGTACGAATATTTGGGACACCCAATGCTCTCTACTGCAATATATAAGCTAAAAGACATAAGTACGTATTCGAACGAAATCAGGCAAAGTATAAATCAGAGTCATTCTCAACTGTCGAAATTTCACTCATATTGTGCAGAGTCCAAACCTGTTTCCATGAGCATCTCATTATTATGGCACATCTTCAGACTGCATGCTAACTATATCCGAGTATATTTGCAGCAAGTGTGCGGAGCAACACATTCTTCTTATCGAATCTAATTTTCACGAAACTACTCGAATGATTTTAGCCACAATATATAATTACTAAAATCCTACAAATAATACACATAAACCAATATCAAACTCTAATTAAATATACTACAAACTCAATAAAATAATCACTAAGTGGTCTTATTTCATTATAATAGATTATTAAAATTTAACAAATTTGGATTATCATATAATGAATAGAAAATATATGTAAAATACCTTTAACATATAATTAATATACTATATGAAAAATACGATATAAAATGAATTGGAGCTTTTTTTCTTTTGTGAATTTTATTATAGAGAAATAATAATATGTATAAAATTATCAAGTCATTAAGAATACAATATCATACACAATTTAAAAATAAATTTATTATTAAATTAACATAATTAAGTCAGATATACTCTATAAAACTTAGATTGAAGTAATTTCTGAAAGTGAATTTCTACTTAAATATTGGAATAAATAATTTAAAATAAGTTTAGATGTTTCATTTCTATATTTTATTATATATATTCATATTTATATGTGATTTGATCTATAATAATTTCATGGATATTTAAAATCTAATATAGGAACTAGTGAACACTAGTAGAATTGTTCTATTTAATCCTTTTTGTAAAAAATTAATGAGCTAGCTAGTATGAAAATAGAAAAAAGAAGCTATCGAAGGGTGTCCATTTCTGGCAATTGACTATTGCGTGGCACCAAAAAAATATCGACTAACAACAGTCACTATACCAGATGTCAAGTATATTTATATACATAATCGCAATCAGAAAATTTAATAATATCTATTATTAGCTACCACAATGCACTATTTATTTGGTTCTCATATATTTGAGTATTGAGTGTTTGAGAACAATTTGCAGAGAGTAGAATTAAGTATAGAATAAGTGATCGGTGATTATAATATAAGTCCGCATCTATACCGTCAGGGGACATGTATGAATCAACACACAAGTCTAAGTTTCCCTCAAAAGTTGAACAACCCGTTTTTCCTTCAATAATGTACTTTATACATTTACTAGAGCAAAAATATCGATCATATTAGTATTATACAAACTCAATCAGAATGTATATACATCAAACTGCTAGAGACATCACAAAAGCCCATTATGAATATCGATAATTCTAAAAATTATAAATACATCTTAATTATCTTGGGTCCATGCCTCGAGTCTCATGTCTGAGGATGACATAAACACTTATGCTATGCTATAGATAAGTCAACCGAACCATTAATGTATGCGTTCACTATTTATATATGTATCTTCGACAAGGAGCTACTATAAACTGAGATTTCTGTTAAGAATATACATACACACTATCATAATTCTTGGTTTCAATATAGAGTAGCCCATGCCGTTGGCCATGAGGTCTATAAGTACAGATTCGGCTTCGAAAGGCGCGTATAATCCTCTATCAATTTCACGCAGGTGGTTACTTGAGTTCTAGCATTAGTTACTAGTATAGAGAAGTAACTACTTACTTCTACATCTAAAAAAATATTTTATCCTACTCCTATTCGATTGAATCAGAAGTTTATTAAGCTATGTAATAGTTAACAAAAAGATTTAACTACTTTTATGTTAGAACAACTGTATACGTGTATACCAATCACTCACAAACATCAAGTGAGTGAACTTCTTAGAGTCACGACACTCACGGGCAAGAATAGCAAAGAAAAAGGTTCTTACACTATTAACTACTTATAGCAAACAAACCTTAGACAGCTCACTAGAGAATAAAGCTATCAAACTAAGAGTAGATAAAAAGCAATAGTACATGCAATTTTAAATAACTAGTGTGCATATATCACGATTTTATATACCAAGACATCTCACGTTATATAGCTGTACAACTATGACTTATAATAACGATTAACATTTATTATGACAATTTGCCAATATTATCAATACATTATACAAGGGGCTAATAGACCCTTAATATATTTCTTTGTTCGAGATATCTTAGACAATGGGAGCTGTTACGTATGTGAAAATCTAAGAAGTATTAAACCTTATATATTATATATAATAGACGTATCACATAATATTCGCTTTTATTAATAAAATTATATTCATGGATGTCTTTTGCAAATTTTTATTCACCTCACTCTATATAAACTCTTTCCACGCCGATTTTTCTCTTTGTGTGTTTTATTTAATTGTATAATTAGAAACTCGCTGGGAAAAGCAAACAGGCAAAACTTCTCTACCATTTAACTAGAGATGGATTCCCTGCCATTGTGAGATACACCATCTATTGAATTGGAAAAAAAGTCATATGTGTATTTATGAACGTAAGTTTCTATTCATAAAACATCGAATCCGTTGGAAATATCTACAAATAAAATACGCAACATTTACCTCAAAGTAAACTTTCCCATTTATAATGTTGCTCGATTTTCTTCTACAGCAATTTTCTAGAGCTTATATCAATTCATGTGAGCTGCACCTCTTTTAAGCAAAACCAAAAGGGAAGAAAAATTTTGAAAAACCAAACCGAGCATCAGGAGGAAAAACAGGCTGTAGGGGAGTAGTTTGTTTTTTATTTCTTCTTAACAAACTTAAAAAATTCGTTAACCATTTGCTAACTGCATCTCGCTTAATATCTCACTTCATCATCAAATACTCACTGAAGTTTAATAAATAAAGCCACCCTCCTTAAATAGACTTAACGAGTATACCTATGGAAACGATACTGAACCCGAAATAAGTATTTTCCATGTTCGAATATGTACACACTGTACAATTAACTAAAACAAATTACAATATTCTTAAAAGGTACATTAATAAATTTAAATAAAAATTAAAAAATCGCCGAAGATAATTCGAACCAGGTTAGAATAATTATTACTCTATTCATAGCACATCTTATATGATTACCTTTAGATGAAATTTTAAATATTTTAAAATACCCTTCATGATGAACTAATTAAAATTTTTAAATTTAATTAGTTGATTTTAATATGAATTTATTTTTAATAAATATTATATGATACAAGTACAAGTGTTCGAAAATTCTCTTTGTAATCATACTTCATCTAATACATATTTTTCTCAAATTACTATAAAGAAAATATAATAGGGAGTTATCTTTTGTGAATAATTTTGATTTATGAGCTACATTTAATTATTCTTTTTAAGAAGGAGATAAAAAATAGCAAAAAAATCCTAAGTTTGTCGAAATTATTAATAATCTTGTCTTGGATTACAATTTAGTGTCAATGATCAAGTGATAAGGATATGAGGTGCAATAAATGCTCTACTTTAAAAGAGAGTCCACCCTAATTTCAAATAGAATAAAATTTAAATATAAATATTTTGAAATTATATTGCATATCAATATTTATGATATTTATTTTTTTTAGTTCTTGTCCTCATGGAAAAGAAGAAAACGATATCGCAACTCCTTGCGATTTGCTGCAAATTAATATAATCAGTTGATAAGTGATGTAAACCAGTATGGATAGAACAATATTTGAATTCGAAAATGGATTTTGATAGGGTGCTAGTACGAGCTTTTCCTTGTGAGTCTAACTAAGCACACCGAGTTTACCGACCGTGAAATAGAAAAGAAGTGAGCTGTGACGTCACAGATATTCGTTAGTTTTTATTATAGAAAGTTCTGAGATCATGCGAGGTAAATGATGTTTTTCTGTAGCTTAAAAAGTAAGATCGACAGCGCATTAGTCACCAGATATCAAACTGAAGTAAAACTCATGCGAAAACTCATATGATGAAAGTGTAAACGCAAACAAAATTAACCTGAAGTAGAGAGAATAAGCAGAGGAAGGGAGGCGAGGGCCTGCTATAAGAATATGACATAAGATATTTAATTTATCTAATAGTTGTAGCATAGTGGAATCATGTCATTGAGTATAGTTTCTTGTTGTAATGACACATTCTCTTACGAATATTTTATGTGAAGGAGATTATGGCGATGGTGTACTCTCCACAGATTTTAAACATGGCGGTATGGCCCTATCGAGGCGAATAAACTAAAAATAGAGAGAGAAAAGATGTTAAAATTAAGTAGAAACGAAAGGCAGAGAGAGCGGAGGTCGGATAGTGCCGTCGAGTCGTCGCAGCCACATAGGGCTAGCCGACTGCTCTGCCAGGTAAGAAGCAAGCGCGTAGGAAAAGAAAATAAGTATATAAATAAACACAAAGAAAAAAAGAAAAGAAAGAAAAAAAATCTTTGGCGGGCTTCGTAGACCGGATAGTTATTTCCCGGTTTCGACATTCGAACCGAGTTTGGTCTAATTTGCAATTGATTTCGGCAATAATATCAATTTATGCCTTAATTGGTTATTTCGGAGTTTTTTCAGACTTTGGTTTTCGATTAAAAAATTCAAAAATTGGTTTAAATGAGGTTATTATTCCAGTTTTAGCTAATAATTAAAATATACTAAGATCGGTAATTAGGTCATCTCAATGATCGTGTCTGACAAATAAAAAATTTAGTTTTTTAAATGAAAACTAAAAAACACGAAAAGTTAGAAAATAGTTTTCGGGCTTCGTTTCATATCTTTCTCTCTCTCTTATTATAATAATTTTTCTGATGCCTCGAGATTTATAGTAGTATGTTATTAGTCAATGAATAATTAGGAAAATTCAACTATGAATATAGATAGCAATGTAAGGGATATTTAAACACAAATTATCATTTGATTTTTGAACAATCCACAAACATGATATAAATGACATGAAAAGGTTTCATTATAACGGTAGAAAAATGTTATTACGTTCAAAAACTCCAATTTACTAGTTAAGTCATTTATTGTCACTTTGATTAAAACTCACTGTAGGAAACTTTAATGTTCTATGTTACTTATAAGTTCCTCGAATTTTCCTATGCCATAGCCAAAATCCCTATTTTCGTGCCACCTTGGCTTAAGTTTACGAGAGAACGTTAAATGCTATTAATTGTTCTAATCTCGCCAATTCACTTATCTTTCAGACCCTATGGAGAAATTCTCTTAGAATATCTTTCACTTTGAATAAAACTTTCTACACGCAATAAAATGGTATTTTTATATTCAAGAAATTGCATTAATTATAAGTCATATATAGTTTGTACACAAGAGATTATACTAATTTTTTTTTATTGTTATTTCATTTGAAAATTTAAATTTTCACTATAGTATTCACCTGTTTAAAAGTGCATTCGGGATGTAAAACCAACAACATATAGTTTTTACTAACAAGAAAATACGGAACTGTTATGAGAATTTACATTTCCTGTCTAATATCAAATGTATTAATATATTCGTTAAAATTTACATTAGAATTATTATTCAAGACTTTCTTTAATCAAAATTTCAAAAAACCTTATTACTTTATTAAAACTTTAAGAAAAAAAAACAAAAACAAAGAAAATTCGTCTACGATTTCCGTTTGTCTATTATATATAGGGCACTTTCGAAATAACTGTCTGTTAATCCTCGTTAATCGTGATTTATCTAATCACCAACATTTCAAATCTAAGGACCTTATTACTTTAGGCTCTTTCATCTAATACACATCATACTAATGTCTCTATGAAAATCTCGTAAGTCCTAACCTATATGCCATCTTAACACCCAAATATCACACCCAAACCAATCTCATTAGTTTCCTTATCGTCGAATGTGCATATATACTAATAACTTCACTTTTTCTGTTCCATATCATGGACTAGAATTTTTCTAATCCTACCAGTCTTAACATTTAATTAAAAGATGTCCTTAATTAGCCATACGTCTACCTATCAGCTAACTTGAGTCAACTGTATATTTAACTTACCTATCTCGATTTGTCCTTAATCATCAATATTCTCCTATTCAAGTCGAGTAAGGTTTTTTTTTTTTTTTTTTTTTTTTTTTTTTTTTATCTACCACTAACGCCTAATATATATATATTACATTTGTCAACTATTAATGGTCTTACCCTTACACTATCCAAAGTTCCATTTCTATTGTATCATTTTCTTACTTACACATTAAACAATCCTATACTCCTAATTTTAGTAGGCAAACTCAACTTCTGTACCCAAATATTGCCTACCTGACCATTCCACATTCGTGTTTCTATCTTGACTGCGAACTTACCTACTAGCCTATATCAGTTGTTCTCATTATTATTACACCCCTTTATCATTATCCAGCCGGCCCTGTGATATAAATAGACAATTTTTCAATAAATAATTTTTTTTTTTCTATATAAATAATCAATTTCAATTATTACCTAACACAATTTTGAATTCAAATGAAGAAATTGGGGTTCAAATTTAAATTAATATCAAGTAAATAAAACAATAAAAAGAATTCTAAAGAAATTCAGGTAGCCGAACTGAATACTAAAATACCGATCTAATCACCCAAAATTCCACAATTTTCCACCATACAATTAAGAAAACCTACTTATTCTCCTACATATCCTGTTCACTGATAGGAATAGGTTTCCAATGAAAAAGTAGTGTATGTGGGTATCAGGCCAATCCACTACCATCAAGGTAATTACTTCTATTCCCTAGCTTAAGGGTTGAAATAATTGCTTTCGCCCTACAGGTATTGTGATGGGTTCATCCTACTATTCCATTACTTGCCACTCGTAATCCTCAATTAGGTTTTTCTATAGTTTATGGATCTTCCACAATAGGTGTGGGTTTTTCCCACCTCATAGGGTCTAGTGTCGTCCACCATCCCTAGAGAGGGAAATCATAAAGTTTCCTTCCTTATGTTGGTTACGGCCGATCCCAACATAAAGAAATTTCTAGTACTCCGCAAGTTGTGTCCCAAAACCCTAACTAAGCTTCTGATACCAACTTGTCACGACCCAATCCATGGGCCGTACCGGCACTAGGGCCCAGGTAAGACTTAAGGCCCCGAGGCCGTAGTAAGGCCTGAACACCAAAAAATTTATTACTCCCTATAATATTAAACATTCAGCCCCATTGTTTTGTAGGAATAAGATCTCAAGATTTTATTAAATCTCGCCCAATTTATTAGCTACAACATTCCATATTTGGGCCAATTAATCAATAACACCACATTTAATATGAGCTCACATAAATATTATTGTTCTTGTTAATCATCGATTAATTAATTACAAATTTTACAACTGCGGAGTTCACTAACTAATAGATATACATAGATTTTTATAAGCATCTAGACACATAGCAAAATATTTATTGGTCTAGGAAAATTTTCTTTTATAGGGTCTTGACCGAAGGACATAGCTTAAACGAATTAAAGAGCAACTTATTCCCTGAAAATTTTAACCAAGACATGTGAGGTTTTCTAAGGAGTAATAAATTATTGGCACACAC
Source organism: Jatropha curcas (assembly GCF_014843425.1). The sequence goes on from NW_023590789.1 coordinate 972,233, forward strand.
ACGCAGTCCAAACACAAATAAATGTAAACCATAATCAATCTAGTCATCCGACTAGTTATATGCTCACGCAGCCAGTCACACAAATGATCATATCATTAGCACTCACAATCATAAACCATCTTCATATAATTCACATCCCGTGGAAATTGTCAGTGGCACCACCTAAACCCCAACGAGGTACCCCTCACACATTGCTCGCCCTCTCATACATGTGACACCAGGAGCCGATCCCCCATACGGCCACTGGGTCTAATCCTCACTACCAGTCCTCTCATTGTTTTTTTCCATTCTCCTCTTTCTTTTCCATAAACCAACAGGCGGCACCCGGTGTCTCCATCCAATCTAAGATCATCAAGTGCTCACAACAAAGAGGCCACCTTGCGGGGCTTACAATCAAAACTAGATTTATCAGGTGCGCAACAACAAGAAGCACCCTGTGAATTCCCCATATAACTATAACAATCAAGGTGCACAAGGGGGCCGCGATCTCTGCCCCATTTTCCCCGGCCGACGTCCAAGTAATCATATCATAACCGGATTCCATATCACAGACCGTCGCTCACAAACCCATGGTGGGTCCACTTCATCCCAATTCCACCACAAAACAAAGCAATAGCATTTTTCACAAACACAATTAAATCAAACATTGGCAATCAAATGCAGGACATATTGATCAGTTGAACAACCGTAATGCAATGCACTAATTAGACATCCATTTCTCAAATGCAATTAATAATTAAAATTAAATACCATTCAACAATAAATAACAACAAATAAAATAAATGATAATAAATAAACAATAACAATGAAATAATTAAATTACTTAAATAATTAAACTGAATAATAAAGATATAAATAAATAATAATATAAGAAATAACACAATTTAAATACAATTAATAATGAATAAATAAATAATTGAATAATTCGATGAAATATAATGAAATAATTAATAGTTTAGAGCATTCTATTTAATATTTAGTTAAGTTTATAGAATTAATCTAAGATAACTTATTAATTGTGTCATTACTTAAAACTAGTCTAAGTTCTAATCGAAATTTCGGCAGCATCTCCCCCTAAAAAAGGACTATCTACCTGTTTAAATAACACAATAAATATTATTGAATACACACGCCCATCCGTCGGGCATTCAAATCAATCGAATACCCGTCTCACTTTAAATAAACAATATCGCCAACTTTAAACATCCATGAACAAACTTGCACAAGCTTATTCGTATTCTAAATAACATCATTTATCAGTCATGGATACATATGTAGTATATACAGATATGTGCATAATTAACTTTCAACGATTAATTCTATTCCATATCTATCTGGTACCTAGCATGTAAGACTTCAAGCTTAAACCTCAAGTTAACCCACTTATTAGAACAAGAAGTTTTACTCTATTCAAATTTACCACTTATGTTCTTAAGTATCTTCGTATAATCCACTTTACACATTATGTTCTAAGTATCTCGTATCATCCAACTAACAACATCAATAATTAATCACCAATACAAAATTTTAACTTTACTTTATAAGGTTAAGCAAATAACTAAGTAGATAAACAATTGAAAATTTATATTGGCTTAACTTTTATATCCTTCTACTGTAACTATATATATATATATATATATATACACCTTTAATAATTATATGCAATTATAATTTATAAACTCTTCCATTTCCTTGTTATTAATTTAGATCTCGAAATTCCATTTAATGATCCATGAACCATCATCTATTGAATATGAATAAGCATTGATGAATATCTATCGACCTGGAAATTAAAAAAAATACACTTCCTCATTCATATTTGTCTTTCTAAAACAATTTAATATATTTGCTGCCACTACACAGATTCGTAGATTTTTTTCTACGCTAAAATCTTAAATTGCACACCAACTAACCAATCTGTTGCAAAAATTAGACCTACTACCTCATATGTACAATATCAAGCAATAATTTGAAGGAATAATTAAAAATAAAATTCCTAAATTCTAGTTTAATCTCATAGCACACAGGCTGGCAAATTCACTAATCAACTTCATAGAAACTAAAACATCCTAACTATTATTAAATTCATACATATAACTTATTTTGGATACTAACAAAATGTAATTACTTTGCTAACTAGTTAATCAAACCTTTCTAAGATTGTACAGTTCTTGTATTATCGACATTTCGCGATTTTTCAACCTGCAGTCTAATTCCTAAATTGCGTCAATTTGCACTCCAACTATCAATTGATGTCAAATAGCAAAACTAATTATATATTCATACTCTACACGAAAAAAAAAATTGCAAAATTCTGGCTCTTGGAAACTCCGGTCACTGGAGACTCCGCTGGCGCCGCCGTGTACGGTGGCAGGAAATTCGGACTACACCGTAAATGTTCAAAGCCTACATTATTTCGTTCAAAATTAAACGAGGAATTCGTTTCAAGCCTCAATTTAAGAAGTTGGTGAACCATTTAACCGGAATCGCATCGGCAGCTCTCACCCTCGCCACCGATCACGTTGGGTTCACAAAACGAAATCAACAGTTAAAATAACAATAGGGGAAATGCTTACCAGAAGGAGACGAGTCGATCGATGCCCTTCTCTCGAACTGTGCTTTCCTGAAACGGCAAGCTTTTGCTGGAGGTCGAGGAACGAGAACTGTCAACAGAGACAGTCTCGTTTTCGCACCGCCAGAGGCTTTGTTTGCGTGGAGGGGGGCCGAAAAGGAGCCAGCGGCGTTAGGAGAGTCGACGACCGCCACTTCGCCCTTGTCAAGCGGTGGCCGGAGAACGGGAAGGAGGAGAACGCTCTGACCAGACCCCGGAAGGAGAGGGGAAGAAAGAAAAAAAAATTGAAATGGTTTCTAGAATTTTCTGCCATTCTGGTTCGATTCGAACCGGTTTGGCTCAATTCAGTGAAACAGCCCGGTTTTGCTTGGTTTATAGGTTTTTCACTTAGTTTACGGATCCGGTTTAGCAATACTAAAACATTTCCTTGTTAAATTTCATTGGTTGAAATTTACAATTAAATTTTTAAATGAAAAATTTACGAAAAAACTTTATGAGGTCTTTTCATTTTTGCATCTTAAAATTGACTCAATTTCAAAATTAAATACTCAATTTTGATTTTTTTTTATTTATTATATAAATGCTTGGATTTGATTTTATTATTTATTGTTTAAATATTTTGTCACGACCCGATTCCATGGGCCGGACCGGCACTAGGGCTCAGGTAAGCTTAAGGCCCCCGAGGCCCGTAGTAAGCCTGAAACACTAAAATTATCTCTTATATTGTATATATCGTTTTAATGTTAGGACTTCATATTTTTATTGTGGATGCATAAATAGTTAAATATATCTGAGTTTAGGTAATTTATATTTAAAATCATTGATTTTAACAATTTGTATACCTTTTAGGTTTAAAAATTATTTATAAAGTCTATTAATTTTAAAAATTTTAATTCAAATATAATCACTTTAATAAATAAAAAATTTGAGCTCCAATGAACTTTTACTTATACTAAATATAAAAAATATATGAATTTACATATGAATTATATCGAATTCATTTAGACCAAATAAGATTCAAATAAAATCGTTGATATTTCATAGAATTTATGAATAATTATAAAAATTTTAATTTTTTATATGTTTGAACAAATAAAAAAAACATTATATATATATGATATTGTAAAGAAATTTTGTTTCACAATCTTTAATCAAGAGGTTTTACTTAATAAAATGATAAATAACTTCTGAAATTAATTTTAGGTAGGTGAGCACACATGATAATCTTAATTTAAAACTACACAAATTAAATCAAAATTAAAGTGAATTTTCATCAAAAATATTAAAAGTGCAATTTTTTCAAAAAATGAAAGCAGTTCCTCAAGTTAATATATAGTTCAAATCTAATTAGTTAGTTCAATCAGTTTTACATGCACTTTTACGTTGATGAATCTAAGCCTTTCACTAAAAATAAAACTGAATAACAAAATTCAGTATCCATGCAAACTAAAAACAACCTAAATCAGTTTTACCCGATGTTTTAATATCCTCAAAATTAAAAAACATCCTAAAATAAAAAAAGTAACATAAGTTCTCTTTTTTGGAGAAATCTTTGACCATTAATTAATATAATATTTAATTAATTAATCTAATAATAATAATTTTGAACATATTGAATAACTCCAACGAAGTACAAAATTAGAAGCATATAATATACAATTCCTTTCTACTTAATATTTAACATTCTTTTTCTCTCTCTATTTTTAGTTATTCGATATGGGATAAATGGTTTAAATCTGTGAATACATATTTCACATAAATATATTCAAGAGAAGATTAAAAGAAATATCAGATTTCACATAAACTATTAGATAAATTAAATATTTATTAATAAATTAAATATTTATTATTCTTATTATTTTATAGGATTTTTTTTTACCTTTATTGTCATAATTCAATTATTTCTAAGAGTATTATAAAAGAAAATTATCACATATTACTTTCTATAATAAAACAAAAGAAAATTGACTACTTTTATTTTAGATAATCGTCTATAAGAAAAAGAAAGTGAAGAAAAAAATTAATTAAATATTTTCATTTACATCACTTTATCATGAAATTATATTATTTTTTCCATAGAAAGAACTAAAAAAAATTAAATATCATAATATTTATATGCAATATAATTTCAAAAATTTATATTTAAAATTTTATTCTATTTGAAAATTTATTTTTAAAAAATATATTGCCAAATCATACAAACATAAAGAAAAAAAGAGTATTAATAAAAAAATAGATTTTTTTCTATTTTTATCTCCCTTTTATTTTTATCTCCCTTTTAATAAAATAATTTAAAATTATAGATCAAAATAAATTAAAGATAAAATTATAAATTTTGAAAAATAAAATATAAAAAATTTTCATATGTCTGTATCATATATATTTATTAAAAATATATTATATAAAATGCAACTATAAAATTTAAAAATTTTAATTAGTCCATCATTAAGAGGGTAAATTTTAAATATATTTGAATAAAATATAAAAATTTTCAAATGTCTGTATCATATATATTTATTAAAAAATAAATTATATAAAATCAACTAATAAATTTAAAATTTTAATTAGTCATCATTAAGGGTATTTTAAAATATTTTAAATTTCATTAAAGGTAATATAAATAATATAATTATTCTCCGTTCATTTCCACTTTTATATATATTATAGATAGATAGATTATTATTGTCATTGTCAACATGGAAAATACTTATTTCGTCTATCCCTATATATGTGCTTTGAGAGGGCTTTTTTTAAACTTAGTTATAGAAGAAAAAGCAAACAGAATGGTCATTATAAATTTAAAGTAAACATCCTCAGCCATTTTCTCTACGTTTTGGTTTTCAAAATTTTTCTTCCTTTTGGTTTCTGAAAGAGTTCTGATTGAAAGCGAAATGGCAACTATAAAGGAAAGTTTCTGTATTATCTTATGAGTTACGATGGATTTGAAAACTCGAATCCATGATTTTTGGTACCAAGCAGACTCCAGTATGAGTGCTTTGCTTTCCCCAGCAGTTTATTACAAAAAACACAAAAAGCGCTGAGAGGAAAAAGACATCCATGAAATAAACGATATGTACGCTTATAAGGTTATACTTCTGATTTTCCATACGACAGCTCCCATTGCTAATACGACAAAAATATATTAAGGGTCTGCCCTTGTAAGTTGTAATATGCAAATTGTCATAAATGTCGTTTATAGCGTGAGGTACATACTGAGTTCTTGATAATAATGCAACTGTGTAAGTGTACCATCTTTCTTTGATTTACTTCTAGTGGTTTAGGTTTGTTTGCATGTGTTTGGACCTTCTCTTCCCCAGTGATTGAGCAGAGTCACTGTACCAACTTACAGTTGTTCTAACATAAAAGAGTTAATCTTTTTGTTAATTACATATAACTCTTGAATTAACGAAAGAGAGAAATTTGTTTAGTGAAAAGTAGTTTTCAATAAGTAGAAAGAGGCAACCACCTCGATTAAGATCCCACGGCCAATGATCAACCTGGCAACGCATGCTATCTTCAACCCATGATTTATGTTTTCTACGAATCTCAGTTATGAGCTCATACAGATACAATAAGTGAATATTAGTTGGACTGTCAGTAGCAAGTTTGTCACTGGACAACAGGCATGGACCCAAGTATTAAATTATATACTATGGTTTTATTTGCTATATACATTTGTTCATTGATCTTAATTATTCGAAGATTACATTATTAAAAATTTCAACTTTCAGAAACACTTGTCTGATTCAAATACCTTATACATTATATTATAATCACCGAATCACTAATTTATACTTAATTCACTCTCTGCAAAATTCAAACACTCCAAACAATGAGAAACAAATAAATGTGCATGTGGGGGCAATTATAATCTGTTCACTGTATATAAATCTTGTCTATACTGTTGTTGATTGGTCAAAGTCAAAAATGACCCCACTTTTTTTCTATTCTACTAGCCATTATTTCAAAGATAAATTCACGTGTTCCTTCATAATTAAGCACAGATTTTAGTCAATCAAATGAATTAAAATAAAAAAATAATACATTATTAAGAGAAACTTAAATCATAGTTGAGAATGATTTAAGTGATAAAACATAATTAAATTGAGCGAATTTATAAATATCTATAAATTTTAAAAGAAAAAAAAATCTCAATCTATCGTTTTCTAAGATAATTAAGTACGTTCAATTTCTAATTAAAACCATATATTAAACTTAGAATAAGACACTGGAATTTAGAAGTATATATAGTTTTGGTAGTGGGTTGTAATAACCTGTAACATCTGTCTTTCTAAATAATTGATAGAAGATGGTCCACCTGCAACTAAAGTGCATAGATGTGCTATTAAGACAGTGAAAGGTGCCCAATGAAGACGACAGTTGAATGACTCTGTTTCTCCAACTTCTACTTACTAATAACAGAAGCTGTCCCAATTGCTATTGCTTTCCCTATTGCCTACCTTCTTCGTCACATCATTACAACCAATGATTTTTATAATTTCTCCAAGTTTAAATATCCATTTCAGTACCATTTGCTTATACACATTAATGCAAAACTTAAGACTTTATTATATACACAAAGGCTGTCAGCACAATGAAATGCTAACCGTTAATTTAGTTAAGTATTTTTTGATCGTTACTAGTTATTACTAGTAAAAATCATCAACACTCGAGTGCATTATAAATTACAACGAAACAAGGAAGGATAGCCCTTGGATTAAAAACAAATAACTCCTCCAGATTCGAGTAAATACCGGCGCAACCGGCTACAGAATCATATGAGCCACCAGCTGGCACTGCGTTCTCCTCTGGCGGTGGCGCATCTTCCGCCGAACGCTTCACCCTCCCAGCAATCACTCGACACACCAGCATGGCCCTCCGTCCGTCCGTACAGCCAAGAAGTGAATCATGGGCCCTACCGCTACTCGCCGTGGTGCGTACCCCTTTGCACTCCTTGCCTTGAAAGCCGTGTCTGATGATGGTGCACACACCGCAGGCGGGGATCGAGCCGCACAAGTTGGATGATCCACGCGCGCCTAGCGAGCACGTGAGAGTCGTACAGTGAAATCGTAGGAGCTCGTTGCCGTCAGCGGCACACCTGGGGTTCTTTTTTGTGCTATTAAGTGCACGAGTTTTCACTGCTTCTCTGCAGTCCTCGAACCGTTGGATTGTGCGCTGCGTGTTTTGGACTTTTAATATCCGTTCGATCTTAAAGATGGGATTATCTTTCTTAAGCCAACTTGATTTGAAGATGATCTCTACGATGTTTCGACCAGAATCATCTGGGCCCAGCTCTGATACTGCACCAGCAAAACAAAATGTTAAGTAAAAAATTAAAAAGAAATTGTTCATTTATGGAAATTATTAACTTCTCTTTCTATACTTATCGGTGGGGTCGTGGACCGTATCCATTTAATTTTATATATCGTTCCACCGAGCTCTATTTAAAGAAAGAAAAGCCACGTCATCCCATTAAATTTCGGTCATCGGTGGACAGCTGTGATCCCCTACTAAAATTAAAATGGTCCCCAATACTTGGACTAAGAAGCGTTCTGTCTGTTGCTGTGTGGTTGATTACTGATTGGCAAAAATATTTGCCCAGTCTAGTGTAATTGGGGAGGATAAGAATTTCAATCAATAAGACTAGTTAATTAAAGCAAAATTTTGTAAAAAGTGCATGTTGGGATTTAAATTTCAAACTCAGGGCCTAAATTACGATGATTGCATGCCTTATTTGGACCCTGAAATGAGCACGTAGTTTGATGAATTGGATAAAAAGTCGAAAAAACTGTAAAAAAAGTGAAACCCTAATCATTAAACATCCTCACATAGATCGCCTAAGGTTTATAGAAAAAACATGAAGTAAATACTAGCAAATATGTGTGGAAGAAGGAAATTAGATTTACCGGCATGGCGAACTTTTTGGTGAAGCTCCAAGCTTTCAGACTTGGGGAAGACCTCTCCACAATGGGAGCAGGCGCATATTGTAGTCCTTGGAGTTGGGTACCTGAATTTTTAGCTATAATGAGTATAGTCTCTTTTGAACTTTATCTATCATTGAAGAAGCGAAATTAAGAGGAAAATTGACATGAAACTGTGATAGGGATGTAATACCTGCTAGGGTCAACAATCATGTGACATTCATAACAACCAGAAAGTTTCCTGAATTGCATGCCTCTTGAAGAAGAGGTGTATGTTGCGCCACTGTTGGATCTCCCTGAACTTCCCAACGACCGAGATGATGATCCATTCACAGGTTTTCGACTCAGTAGTCCAGTTTCTTGACCGACTATGCTACTTTCTGGTGAGTTATCAGCTCTATCAACAACCCTTGTGTTGCCATGAACAACGTCCCTGAAACTGCATATAGAGCTGCAAGAAGAACCTATCTTTGAATACCCGTTAGAGTTCTTTGACGGGTCGTGTACGCTTGAATCTTCTACCTGCTTGCAAGTTAGTAGATTTTTTATTTGGTCCCATGAAGATGGTTGCTTTTGCTTCTGCTTCTGCTTCTGCAACTTTCGCTTGCATTTTGATGGTTTTTTTCCCTTCTCTCTCTGCTCTGGTAAGAAAGTGAGGAGAGCCATATATGAAAAGCAAAGTAACCAAGAAAATATAAGAAAAATAGCAGGAGAGAAGAAGCTCTCTCTCTGTCTTTCACATAATAAGAAAGAGAGTGTTTGTGTAAGGGATCCGAGATGGGTAATAACTAATAAATAAGGAGGGAAAGAGAGTGTGTAGTGGTGGGTCAGCATCAGCTGTTAATAATTATTCTTGTTTTCGATTACCTCGTGTTCGTTTTAATTTACAACCTAAACCAATAACGTCAAAAGCAATCAGTTATAGGTGGTTTGATTTGACCATTTTGTGACCGAGTCAATTAAGCAACAGGCTCGCCATGTGGTCTAGGATTATGACCATTCGAGAGTGCTGTAACCCACTGTCACAGATGAGGAAAAGACGGTAGATAGACAGAAGAGCATGGACATATTGTGTATGTTCTGGACGGCTAGCTAACAATCTTAACAAACATTACATGTTTCGATTTGCTGCCATGCATGGTCCAAATTATTCCTTTGATCTTCTTTTCTTTTTGTCTTCTCCTGAGTAATCTTGACTTTTTAAACAAAATATTCTTATTCATTCACAGTGTAATGAAAACAAAAGGCTCCGTGCTAATTAATTTGTTCGTATGCCTCCACTTGCACTTGCAGATTACAAAAGGGCCAACATGAAACTGATAAACCAGCAAAGAATGGTATTACAATATGGAAAAAAATAATATTTTCCAGCCAACTGGAATTAGAATTTTAGATTTTCCTAGAGGTTATGTTTCATAAACCATAAATGTTTAGATGGGTGACTTAAACGAGCTGACCCATGAAACAAGCCACTATGACTTGAGCATTGACTTTCTAAAGAGAAGGATAAAATTATATTGAAATATATATATTTTTTAAATTATTAGTTTGCGGAGTGGGGTCGTGATTCCAAAGGGAAGGAAAAGAAAAAGCGCAAGAGCCAAACAGACATCATATAAAACAAAGAGAAAGAATAGCAAAAATGCAAAATCTAATGCCAATTTGCTTCCTTCCATGTCTCTCAGTGGACAAAATGAAAGATATATATGTCCCCATTTTCTACTCTAACGCACTAACCAACCTTGGCTTCATAAATGATTTACTACTAATAATACTAAACCACTTTAATTCACACGGTGTTAAGAATCCTAAGCTGTAATTTAATATGTAAGATTAACAAATTAATTACAATTCATTACTATATCAAACACGCATTCGATCATTAAAAAATTACCTACTCTAGTACTCTTACCATTAATTTTGGTCTGATGGTGCAATTTAATGTCTGAATATGCATGTTAGTTTCGTACACGAATGAATATCCAGTAATAAATAATTTAAACAGCAATGAAAGAGAAGGTATCTTTTGGAGAGTTGTTAGAAGTCAGACATAGATTAGGCCAGCCATTTCACTAAAGAAAATATAATACAGAGAAAGCTTTGTTCCCTTGTCATCCCCTTCTTAGGACACCAGATCACTCTGCATCTCATCCATTACTAATAATTCTCACCTAAACAAATTAACAAACTTAAAAATTCCTGCAAGTACAGAAGCTAACATTATTAAATCTCTGCACAAGAACTTAAATTAATTGCATTTCAAGTTCAAGTAAAACGCTTTCAATACGGTCAATTAGATATTTCAAAATTTTAATTTTACAAATAAAATTAATTTTAGGATACAGTCTCTTTTTGCTGTTTTAATTAATTAAGTTTTAAAAAAAAGACTTAATACATTCATCAAACTAAATAAAAATAATATTTTGATTCAAACCAGAATATTTCATAAAAAAAAAGGACAAAAACAATATCATTTCCTTATAAAAACTCTTTTATAATTTGTTTGGTCTATGGACCATTCATACAAGGAGTGCAGGCATGTATTGTATGGGTGTTTTTTTTTTTTTTTTTTTTTTTTTCTAGGACCATCATACAAGTGTATGCTATGTCATGTATTGTATGGGTGTTTTTTTTTTTTTTTTTTTTTTTTACTTTTTTTTTTTTTTTTTTTTTTTTACTGAATTTTGTGCTCGCCTACCTAGCCTTAACTGCACGAAACGTAAAGCCCATATTTAAGCCCAAGTTCGTTGAGTTAGGCAGTTTCCGATCCGTTGACAATGTTGGGCTCATCGATGTTGCCACACGTATCAGTAGGTCTAGTTGATAAGGCCCGATAGAATGAGAAATAGTAACTTGTTTCTTTCAGTGCATAAAGCAAACTGGGCCTGACTTGGCCGATTTAGAAGTTTCGAATGCGTAACATCATCGTCGTTCTCCAAATTCCTAACGGTTAAACCCTCGCGCACAGTTTAAAAGTCTGTTACTTCATTCTCTTCTCCTGCAAAACCCTAATTTTTCAGCAATAGTGTACCGCTACCTTTTGCTTTCTGTTTTATTTTGTGATTTTTATTTTTTAATAAGGGACGAACATGTCCCAGAATAACCTTGAATCGGATTCATTGCAAAACCCTAGAGTGACATGGGAAGGTTGCAGCGTGCTGCTCGACATTAACGATGGCGACCGTCTGGTTTTTTCTCGTCTCACTCCAGGCTCGTAAGTTATCCTGTACGATATTTTTCAAAATATAAAAAATTTTTTTCTATAGTTTCTAGTGTTCTGGAAGTTGACCCATGCTTGACAGGAATTTGAAAATTGGCAACAAAAATTTATCTTTGCGGCCCTTGATCGGTTGTCCCTTTGGTTCACTGTTTCAAATTGAAAACGGAAAGGAAGGGCCCTGTTTATCTAGATTCATTCCCTCCAAACAAGGTTTGGTCCTCAGCTTATATTGAATTTCATCTATTTGACTCTTGTAATGCAATTCAAGTGCATTCTCAATGTCTTATACTTTCATCGAGCAGTTATCTTATTGCTTTCTTAGTTATGTCTTTCTCTACTTTTATGTGTCAGCTGATCTATATAATGCTTGTTACCTAGGGAATAATGCTGAAGAAAAAAGCGATTGTGAAATGATTGATGAATCAAGAGACAATAGAGCATTAATTGATAACAATAAAGCTCAAAGCCTAACTGGCGATGACATAGATGCAATGCGGAGGTGAGGTTTCCATAATGTAATGTCTGGAGGCTTTTTAGAATTTCTTCTTTCTTGAAGTTTTTATTCTATCGTTAGCATATAGTTAAACTGGTCCAAACAAAATAATGACTGTGGAATTTATGAATATATTAATTATTATGTAACCACAAGGTGTAATTCTGACCCGCCAAGATGTTTGTACTGAGAAATTGTGAACTCTTATGACGCAGGCAGGGTGCAAAAGGTGAAGAAATAATTGACGCCCTCATTGCCAATAGTGCTACATTTGAGAAGAAAACATTGTTCTCGCAAGTATGTTTGTTGTGCAATGTGGAACTTGTAGTGCCAAAAATTGTTCTATTTAAATATAAGCTAACGTCTAGTTTGTTTGTAGGAGAAATATAGGCTTAAGAAGCAAAAAAAGTATGCGCCTAGAGTACTTCTGAGGCGACCATTTACTCGAAGGTACAATTATAGTTTATGTCCAGTAATTTTATTTTTTATTTTTATTTGAAACATCAGGGAAGACCCATAATTTGAATTCCTTGGTTCACTTTCAGGCTGACACCAATTTGATATTTTGACAGTGAGCTTTGCTGGAGTCTTTATAATTTTTATTATTGTTAAAATCTTTAAATTGTTTGCATTTACCTCAGGGCTGAGGCATTTTTTGACATAACTTTAGTTAAAATGCATTAAAATGGCTTAAGATAGAAACTTCATATGCTACGTGATTATTTGTTTTTTGTTTCCCAAATGATTTGTTTATACCAGATACTCAGGAAAGTTCTTTTGGAGAATGATTTAGCTTGATTTTCCAGTGTCTGCGCATTTCAATGTTTCTTTCTCCTTGTTAAAAGGAAGGTCTTTCCATGGTGCTAGAGGGCTGCATTGCAGATTTCATGGGCTGAATGCCCCATGCTATTGCAATTAGATCCAATCAGTGGGTTTAGGAGAGCATTGTCCCACTTTTACTGTTGAAGGGAATATGAATTATAGAATTTGCATGTAACTTACACATATTTGTCTTTATTCTGAGTGAAGTTGAGATTGCTTATCAAGCCATAGCATGCAGGCTTGTCCTGCATTGACGAGAATGTCATGGACACAAGGTGATTGGCAAGAATTTACGTACTGAAATAAAAATTCAGCATAAATGTAAAGTTAAGTTTGATGGTACTCCTAAAAAGTTTCCTCTTGTTCATCAACGAGCCTTTAGTTAGTTGCCTTATTCTATCCTCTTGGTCTTCTTGATAATACTCTTCATCTGATTTCATGCATAGAGACGATTTTTTTTGTTGTTTTTATTTCAGCATATGTGAGACATACTTCAAGAAATATCCTGCTAGAGATGATTTTTGTTGTTTTTATTTCATGCATAGAGATGATTTTTTTTGTTGTTTTTATTTCAGCATATGTGAGACATACTTCAAGAAATATCCTGCTAGAGATGATTTTTGTTGTTTTTATTTCATGCATAGAGATGATTTTTTTTGTTGTTTTTATTTCAGCATATGTGAGACATACTTCAAGAAATATCCTGCTAGAGATGATTTTTGTTGTTTTTATTTCATGCATAGAGATGATTTTTTTTGTTGTTTTTATTTCAGCATATGTGAGACATACTTCAAGAAATATCCTGCTAGAGATGATTTTTGTTGTTTTTATTTCATGCATAGAGATGATTTTTTTTGTTGTTTTTATTTCAGCATATGTGAGACATACTTCAAGAAATATCCTGCTAGAGATGATTTTTGTTGTTTTTATTTCATGCATAGAGATGATTTTTTTTGTTGTTTTTATTTCAGCATACCACATGCTAACAGGAAAAGAACCGTGTCTTCCCTGTTTTTCACTTCAGCCGTCTGTCTTTGGCAGTGGGTATGTCTTTGGAAGTTGACTACTTTACCCTCAAGGGGAAAGGAAAGAGGTTTCTTTTGTTTACAAATTGTGGATGTGAAGCAATTGCATTCACATTTGTATACATTCTGCTAATTAATGCATTCTATAACTGCCAATTCTTGGGCTGCAAAGTCTAATAACTTATAAGCCACTCGCTTCTTAGTTGTATGGAATTCTGGACATAAATTATAGCCTTGTAAGAACATGGACTAAAAAAATAACCAGTGCTTGCAACTAAATATCACTATATAAGGTACTTAAGTCTCACTATCATGAAATGGAGAAATCTACATACCAAATCTGTTTTCCTGAATGCAGTTTTCTGTTAAAATTTCAGTTTTCCAGGAATTCAAAGTAATATACTTTTATAATTGATCTAGATGTTATAGGTTGCCAATTGTCATATAGATGCCGATCCTGGTCAATTGTATTCTGATTATTTAATTTTATGTCATCCCTTGGATTTATATAACACTTATTTGCTCTGCTGTTACAGCTACCTGCGAATCGATGCATTGTCTCTTCTACTTTCAATGGCAAATGTTACTGCCAACTCCGATATACTGGTAATGGATATGGTTGGCGGCCTTCTTACTGGTGCTGTAGCTGAGCGTTTAGGAGGTTTGCTCTATCTTCTAATCTGAAAAGCACTTCAAATTCTGTAGCTTAGGGAAACTTTTGAGTTATGAATTAATAAAAAACACTGCGGTGACAACTGGAAGAAATAATGAACATTTTGGATATGCTTTATAAAAAAAATGATATAGTTACTTTGTTTTCTCAATGTCCATCATTTTGCAGTTTGATTTAATTATTTATTATCCTCTACATCTCTCCACAGTCATAATGAAAGTCAATAAATGAAGCTATCCTATTAATTGTATTCTCCTGGCTTATCTGCTGTATTTTGATGGATGTAATTTCTGAATTTTAAATGATATGATTTTATTTTCAGGTACAGGTTATGTTTGCAGTACATATCTTGGAGATACACCACATTCTGTCGATATAGTGAGAATGTTCAACTTCAACAACGACATTTGCAAAAGGTAGTCAGAAGTGCTGAAACTTATAGTACTTATGGAATAAAATACATCATTTTACAAAGGGTTGCCGGGGGGGTGGGGGGTGTAAGAGACATTATACGTAAGTTGAAAGAAAATAGTGTTTAGCCTCCCCTTTTTATACCTTTGAAAATTTTATATAAAGTGTCATCTCTTGTAACTGACTGGAGATTTTTTATGCAACATGCATAGTTTCAGTGCATATGTTGCTCTGATGCGGGATGCATTTTTGTAGCATGTTTTTCACTCGATCCTTTTCTTTTTCCTTTTTTGTCTGGTTGTTTATTGTATATTAAAATATAAAGAAAGTACTTCATCCAGGATAACCAAAATTTTCTGGTTCACAGGATTGTGCGGGCTTCTCTAAGTGACCTCTGTTTAGCTCAAAATGAAACTTCTAACCAAAGTTGTGCACATGAAGATGCTCCCATGGAGTCAAATGTGAGCTGACATTTTCATTAATCACAACATAATCTTATATTGCAGTAAACTAAATGTATCCAAATGTCAATATGTGCAGGGTCAAACTTCATCAATCAGCATGGCGGAAATGTCCCTCTCATCTGAGCCTGAGGCTGCAGATATAGATCCAGATCCTACTGCTTCTCCTGCAAGCAAAATAAGCAAAGTGCATAAAGCAGGAGAAAGGGCAACAGATGAAGCCTTGAAATTGTGGAAGGAAAATGGGTTTTCAAGGTAGCTAAACATGCATAGCTGGTGTTAATCTATCATTTTACATAAAATTTCTGCTTTGAATAGTTTTTGCACATAATCGTTAACTCTAATTTCTAAATTATGCAGCCTAATAATTGCTGCTCCAGATCTGGATCCTTGGAGCTTAGTCAATGAAATCTTGCCACTTCTATCATATTCAGCTCCATTTGCTATCTACCACCAGTATCTTCAGGTCATTTTCTTAAGAAATTCTTCTGCTTTCTTTCTGTTTCAGTTGGAAGTCCGGTTAGTTAATGTTTTATTTATCACTGCCTCTCTTTCCTAAATTCCTTATGCCCCTCTTTATCTGTCATTTTTTCACCATCAACGATGAAGTTAGATGGATAAGCCTTCATTTGCTAGGGTAATCTGAAAATTCTTTTTAATTCAGCCTCTAGCAACATGCATGCACAATCTACAACTTGGGAAAATGGCAATTGGCTTGCAAATTTCAGAACCTTGGCTACGGGAATACCAGGTTTGAATCTTTCATTGGAAAATCATTATTGAACCATCATGTGGTTTGTATTTTAGACCTTCAAACAATTCCTGGGTTTGTGGGAAGATGGATGCAGTTGTCTTTGTATGGTTTGTTTTGAGTCTACAGCTGTGCGTGTGTGTACGAGTGGGATCTAACTTCTTCGCAGGAGTCTAAGATACAGCATCCAGATATTACCTTACTTTTTTTCTTTGAACAATTCAGGTTCTTCCTTCGAGAACTCATCCATGCATGCAGATGAGTGCATTTGGAGGTTACATCCTAAGTGGGACAAGAATAAGTAGCAGCTAATCTCTGTTTCAAAAGAATAACTAGATAACACCATGCTCGATCATGCATGTAGGCTGTTTGTTGGCAAGCAAGGCGAAGCCTCATTAAGTGTATACTAGATTCTGATTTCTATTTATTGTTATTTTTGGTTTACTGTATAATTTATGAATTTGCAATGCCACATGTTAGTTTTTTTTCCTTTGCGGCATTCCTATCTAATTTCCCTGTCTTGATTAGTTGATTATTTGTGACGATTTTTGGGTTTCAATAATGGCCTTTGTTCTTGCGAGTAATACATGTAAGCATGTCAAATATGATTTTGGGTTTTCTCCATGGTGTTTACCTTTCACAAACGTTAGAACTCAAGTACGGAAAAACAACCTATGAGCTAAATCAAAATTGTATTTGTATTTTTACTATCAAAAAAAAAAAAAAATTGTATTTGTATTTTAAATATTAAAAGTAGATCTGGAATTTACTTTTACAATCTGTGAACTTAGTTTCTCTTTAATCTAAAAACAGCCCGAAGATGTTTGGGCTAACAAGATAATGTAGCAACAATAAAAGAAGGCCCAACTGCAAGCCCAGGCCCATCAATTAACCCGACTGGAGGAGGGAGAGAGAGAGGTTAAAAACAAAAACAAAAAAGGGAAGGAGCGGTGGGTGGCAGCTAAAAGGCGGGCCGTGCATTTTTCGAACTTACGCACCGCTTTTATATCCCTCCCTCTTTCTTTCCCTCGTCTTCCTTCTTCCTTCTTCCTGTTATGTAACGCAGCATTCCACTTCCACTTTTTCTGTTTTCTCTTCAAATAGAATTTATAGGCTCTCTCCTTGTATTAAATTGATCTTTTGTTTGCTTTTATTGCCCGCCTTTTTAGTTTTTATACCAACATAAATTCCTTCAATTGTTCCTTTCCCTCTCATGGCGGCCGACTGGAGAGAAGATCCGAGCCGCACACTTAATCCATCGCAATGTCACTTTCAGTTGCTTAATCCACATTCTCAAAATCACTATCACAATCAATCTCCTTCTACTCTTTGTTCTTCCTCTTCTTCTTCTTCTCCTACGCTTGCAAATCCGGCTTTCATTTCCTCTTTTCATAAACCGCAATATGGTCATCCTTCTGATAATAATAAAAGCAATCAGTTGTCTAATAATATTCCCTTCGCTTTCCAATTGCATGCTGAGGAGACACATTCTGCTTTTAGTAAACTCGCGGTGAGTTTTTCTTTTTGCCCCCTTTTCTTGTTTTTGCCTTGCATATTGTTTTCGGAATGTTACTTGTTGAATAGTGCAATTTGCTTTGCACTGCTTTTTTTTTTTTTTTTTTTTTTTTTTTGCCCTGCATATTGTTTTCGGAATGTTTACTTGGGAATAGCGTGCAATTTGCTTTGCACTGCTTTGTTTTTTTTTTTTTTCTTTTTTTCCCTTTGGCGGGGATTTATGATACTTTTTTTTTTTTTTTTTTTTTCTTTTTTTTCCTTTGGGGATTTATGATACTTGGATTTTCTGTTTCTAAATTTGGTTCATGCTTATTTCTTGAGCTCTTATATTGAATTAACTTGATTTCTGTACTTAAGTTGTGAGACTTTTCAGATGCTTCATGTTTGAGAAATTGTCTCTAATTTGTATTATACGAGTTTTTGAGAGAGTTCGTTTCTGTGCCATTGTAGCGGGTCGCGAGACAGTAAATCCTCTGTGAACATAAATTTTTCCTTTTTATTTATTTTTTTTTTTTTTGGGCCTGCACATTGTTGATCTTCCGTCTGCTTGTATCATTTTAATTTTAATTGTTTACCCGGCTGTATAATGTTTATGATTTTTGGAATTCCATTGCACATTAATCACAAATAATATGATAATCTTAGCAGCTGAAGCAAACTAATGAAAAAGTCAATCATGAGGCTCAGTATGGTGGACAAGAACCCTTCGCCAAGCATAACAAGGTACCTAATCATGTGCTTGATCCTCAGTCTGCCACTCGCAGTAAGCGTATCAATAGAGCAAAGGTTTCAAAAAATGGTAAATTGGGGATTCAAGGATCAAATGCTGGTAAGCTCTTTTCACTGCAATTGGTAATTTGCTACATTATTATTATTTATTGTAAATTGAGCCATCTTCATGTGGGTACTGAGTTTTTGATAATTGATTTTACTCACAGAATCTCCTAATGGTCTGAATCCAGCAACTGGTTGTCGATATGACAGTTCCTTAGGTATGTATAGATTGATTATATGCTGTTTGGTTATGCTGTCATTCTATCTGACTTGCATTGGTACATGTTTGGAAAATCATTTTGTATCTATCGATTTGGCAGCTTCAACTCCACTTCACTAATAGCTGATTACTAATATATTTGAAATTTTCAATCTTTTGTGTTGGCAGGCCTGTTGACCAGGAAATTTGTCAAGTTGATTCAGGAGGACAAGGATGGAACCCTTGATCTGAACAGGACTGCAGATGTGTTGGAGGTATAGAATCTGTTACATATGCTCCCAAGTAAGAAATTGAATTGCACCAATAGTAGGTTCAACTTTCAGTAGTTCGTCAGATTTATCACAGCAAATTCTAGTTTGAAAATAGGACTACTATTCTGTGGGTATGTGTAATAGCAACCCAGTATTGACTATGTTTATTGTTCTGTCATGTTTCAACAGGTCCAAAAGAGGAGGATATATGATATTACAAATGTTTTGGAAGGAATATCATTGATAGAGAAAACTTCAAAAAATCACATAAAGTGGAAGTAATAATATTCATTTTTCTGTTGCGGTTTTTTTTTTTTCTGCAGCCGCGGGGGGGGAGTGGAAGTAATAATATTTCATTTTTCTGTTGCGGGTTTTTTTTTTTTTCTGCAGCCGCAGGGGGGGGGGGGCGGGGGGGGTGTTGGTTTGGGGGAGGGGGGGGGTGTTGTTTGGGGAGGGGCAGGGGGTGCTTTGCTAATATAAGTGGTAATGAACTAATGACTATATGCAGGGGCTGCGATGGTGGTGGGTCAAAGGAGTTGGATGCTCATGTTAACAGATTAAAGGTACTTGTGTATTCCTGTCATTTGTTTCATGTATCAGATATTGCTTCCGAAAAATTCATAAAGAAAATACTGGAGGAAATTGAATGTGTGCTTGAAAGTGCAAATCTTAAATATGGAATTCATAGTTAATCTCTATAATTGAACTGTTTCACAAACTGCCATAGAGCACAACTACTAGCCCTACTTATTCTGTAGCCAAACTGTTCTTATTCTAGTGTCAATAAGGAGCTGACATTAGGTGACTCTTGTATATCACTAATTATTAGTTTATATAGAAAGAGTCCTGGGATGAAGCATGTTTGGATTATGGAAGATCAAGTGATGATGGGACATATTGATTGTGTTCTATCAGACATCAACTCAAATTAGAGTTTGAAATTGAACATAACTGATACAATGGTAAATTAACAGTCGGTTGAGATTTGTGCTTTCAATTTTTTTTTTTTGGTTTTAAAAAGATAACAATGTTGCCCTTGTTGAACCACTACTTATTAAAAGGTTTCACTACAGGCTGAAGTTGAAAGTTTACACGCTGAAGAACACAGACTTGATGAATCTATAAGGTTGGTTACATGGTTTCAGTAAGTTTTAAGAGGAATTTTTCGTATCAACAACATCTGTGGTTGGTTGAGCTGCTATTTTTTTTATCATGTAGGCAAAAGCAAGAGCTTCTGAGGTCACTGGAGGAAGATGAAAATAACCAAATTTTTTTTTTTTTTTTTTTTTTTTTTTTTTTTTTTTGTGGATTTCAATATGATTTGATCCTTTATTTTTTCCTGATTCCTCCCTACTCGGAACTTTTAGATATCTCTTTATGACTGAGGAAGATATTACAAGCCTTCCTTGCTTCCAGGTTAGCTAATCTTGGGAATACATCGAACAATCTATCTTCATTTTACCATCCATGAAATAACTGAGACTTTCTCGTTACAATTCCACAGAATCAAACGCTCATTGCAATTAAAGCTCCTCAAGCTAGTTACCTTGAAGTCCCCGATCCCGATGAGGTAAGAAGTGTGGATGCAATGGAGGTTTAAAATGTTTTATAAAGCATTACCATCTAATTTACTGCCTATTAACATGAGCAGGATATTGGTTGTCCTCAGTACAAAATGATTGTTAGAAGCAACACCGGACCAATTGATTTATATCTGCTAAGGTACTTTCTTTGCTTGCATGTATGTGTTTGCACTGCTCTTTGTGTGCTAGCTCCCTCTTCTCTCTTGCTCTCTTTATCTTTGCATGAGTTAGTTTTTGCCTGCTAGTTTTGTATGCTTTAACCCAATTTTAGTTGAAGTATGATGGTTTCTTCAGGTTTTCACTCATTGTCTTGCATGATCATTGCATATTATCTAGGAGATGCACACCCACACACCAGTAAATGTAAGTGATTGTTGCTTGTTTGTACAATTTTTGATCTTGTATGGCTACTGTATTCATGGTGTTTGTAGCAAATACAACCAACAACATGAGGATGTAGCCGTCAAACAAGTTAATCCTTTGACCTCAACTTCTCCAAAGTGCTGTCCACACAGAATGGAAACTGAAGGGCTATCTTTCGAACAACATTATCAAAACAACAATGCTGAAATGTTCAACTCACTCTATTCAGAGTCATCTGGGATCCAGAAGATAATTCCTTCAGACTGTGATGTAAGTATGACTGGAAGCTTTTTAAGTTGACTTTGCATCGGTTTCTTTTCTTTTTTCTTTTTTGTCTCTGTTCTGTGCATCTGCCAGCAGATTTGTTTTTGAAGTTTGGCTGCTCATATGGAAGCAAACTCTGAGTAACTTATTGTATGTGATCCATTGGCCATCATCTTGCAGATTGATGATGATTATTGGTTTCGATCAAATCCTGAAGTCAGCACTTCAGAGTTGTGGGGTAATTAGCATTCAGAGATTGATATATTCACGGAGTTAATTTTTTTTTTTTAAATCTGAAGGTCTAACTCTTATCATCAGGAGAGTCGATTGGCATTTTCTACAACATAACAGTGAGGTTTTAGATCTTTTGGATGGCTTCTTTCATGCTTCTTGGAAGATCAGTACTATTATAGTGACGTTGTTCATAATGTAAAGGAAAATCAGGTAGTTTAGTTGTTAAGATGACCTGAAGGGTTCTCGTAATAAATCCCTTCACACTTGAAATTGTAAATTCTTTATTCTTCTAAAGCTAGATGCTTTTCCTTTATTTATTTATTTATTAAATGATTACAGTTACTTCCTTTTTAAGTGGGAAAAAAAAAATAGTACTAATGGCACCATTAGTCTCAGAATCTTAAGGTGAACCATCTAGTATCGTTTCAGTTTGAATGTCCCATGGTTCATTTGGGCTTTGTGACGCTGACTTCTGCATGTAAAAGATATTGACTGAAAAAGGACTAAAAAGTAAAAAATTGTCCTAATGAATGCGTCGCCACCTGAAGGTTTTTGGTCCTGCACCCTGAGACGATGTAAGAATTAAATGCTTAGGCCATGTGACCAATCACCACAGTCTTTACCAATAGCGACATTGAAACTTAAAATCTTTTTAGAGTGAGGATTACGTTGCCTGAAAACCAAGAAAACTAGTGGTAAATTGCCGTCTAATGCACCTGACCGATTAAATGAGCAATATCAAAATGGCTCGTACAATGGACCCAGTCATGCCCTGTGTTACTCTGAACATTCTTGCTGCTTTTGCTGTGTCAAAACATTTTCGTCAGTTTCTGTTTCAATTTTGCCCTATAATATTTTATGACAAAAACTAAAAAGCAAACTATTGGCAACTAGTAATTTACGTATGAGAAATTTCTTATTTTCACTTGGGATTATCAGATTTCGGTGCTTTTCTACAGTCAAGAGCAATCACTGTCATTGGCTAATTTGGTGAAGATGATTTTTTAGTTTCAGACATTGACAAGTAACAGTAACCAGCAACCACTAACGTACCAACTTGTGATATCTTTTGATTTCAGATGCACTATCAACGTTCGTTGAAGAAGAAAATCATATAATAACCAACGCAACTCTGGATAACTTAATTAATCACAAAGAGAAGCAAATTTTAGTTGTTATTTTTGAATTTAACGTACCGCAGCGTCAACAGAATTTCACCTAATGCCACTTTCACCTAAGTTTCCTAAGTTTCATCGGGAATTCAATGGCCGCTGGCTTAAAGTCTATCGTCATCAAGTTTGGTACAACGGTATAATTGTTTTTAATAATTGGAAATTTTCAATTACAGTTCGTTAATTTTATTGACATTGACACTGCATTTAATAATAGAATCGCATTATTGAGTCACTAAATCCATTTTACAAAAAGCCAGTAATACCGTGTACTCAACTTTATTTTAACCGATTTAAAGTTGTTCACTAAAGTTGCCAACAAACATAATTATCACATTCATTTTTTCATCCCACTAGCACTAAGCATTTCAAATAAAGTTTTAATAGTATTTCTATGAGACCTATTATTTGAAAATTCAAAATGCAAGTAGTTAAACTATATACAAACTCTGTTTGTTGAAGATAACAGTTGATTTCATCTTACACAGCCACATTACAGATCTAGAATTATATAGGCATAACAAGAGACCCCAAAAGTATACTTCCAAACTTTATACCTCAATTTGGCCCTTCCAACTTTATCATTTCCAAAGTTGCATAAATTGTGCTCCATCACCCAACACTTTTCATCTAGCAAGTCATGTTCAAAAAATAAAGCAACAAATGGAATAAGAACACAGAAGACGACAAATTTACATCATTGTCAATAACAATGATTCAAGACCCACCACCATCCATTTTAATGATTAACTGCTAGTTCGTAATCTAAATTTGGGAAAGGTTAATATGGTCATTAAGTTTTTGGTGCAGATCGGCTTTTCCTCAATCTGGCACTTGTTCTCCGAATGGCTTCGTCCATGTTAGTGTCTTTTGGAGGAGGATTTGCATTTTCATTTTTTGAAGGTTCAGCTTCAATCTCCATTGCCTCTGCCTTGCTTGATGAAGGCTGGCTGGAAGTTTCAGAAGCATTTGTTTTTTGAGCATTGGAAGGTGCGGTAGGAGCTTTTGGACCAATTAAAGCTGCTGCGGGAGGAGCTGCTTCTCGTGCTTGTGCAGGAATTACCTCTTCGTTTACCTCCGCTTGGTGCCGACTTGAAGATGTGCTAGAAGTGGGGGATGGAGGTTCTTCAGTCTCTGGTTGCTGCACAGCTGGCTGACAGTTGGAAGTAGTAGAAGGTTGGCGGGTTGGAGCATTAGCAGGTTGGCGAGTCCTAGTACCTTGCTGTGGCTGTTCATGTCAAAAGTCAGAGCAGTTAAAAGCCAATAACATGGTAGCAGCATGTAAATTACACCTTCACAACATAAGCAATGGTAAACAAGGTTGTAAAGGAGCAATCAAATTGAATTCCTTATTTGATACTAGTTGTAAAATGAATGAAACAAGTAATCCATCAAACGTGACATTGGGTGCTCATCATCAATCTTCAAACAGAAGCAATGATGCTAAGAAAACCACGTCGTATAGGCAGTTGATATTTAAGCAAGCAAGCATTTCACTTAACGAGTGGCAATAGAATTACCAGAAACTCCTACTAAGTTACAGTTAAAGATGACCACTTGAATCTCAAAATCAGAAAGTCATATGCAACATACAAGAAAATCTTTAAATTTCAGCTTAGGAAACAAGTGATGAGGGAAACAATAAGGCAGTTCCACTTTGCGTTGCTTAGGTGATTTACTAACACCCTTAAACTATATGATATGATACCTGAGCAGCACGAGGCCTTGGTGTTGTTGACTGTGAAGCAACATATTGCAAAATATCAAAAACTCTTGTTTGACCATAGCTTGCAGCCCTCTGCCAGTATAAAATAAACATATCTCCAGCTCTCGTTCTTAGTTCCAACAAACTGCGATCAATTTCATTCTCATGCTTTGCAACATATGGTTTGAAGAAAGAATCATACACATAAGTAGTTCCCTGAAAAAATGAAAGAACAAGGTCAAGTACCGTGAAGGTCATCTCACTACATAATAAGACATCCTCATTCAGCTCCCCCAATAAATAAATACCTTAGTCTTGGGGTACCACAAGTATATGATGAATGCGAGCTTAGCTTCACTGTACATTGGAACCCTGCAGAAAGCAGATAAGGAAAATATAATCAAAACACAAAAATTCCTGAAAAGCATTGCATCTGTGCATTAAAACTAAGATTCCTACCACGAAATAAAAGCATCCCCAATTCTCTCACAAACAGTCAACACAGCCACCAAAATCCTGCAACACAAATAATATAAAAAGTGAGTCTAGCCCCAAAATTTAAGTCAATTCAGATGGAAGAAATCCCACGCAACTCACCAGTACTGGCACCAAAATCGAAGATGCTCAATTTCTGGCTTATTCTTCTCAACAGTTTTGTAGCACTCATAGGCAGGATAAGCATAGCCAAAAATCATCCTGCCAACATATTAAAATGATTAGTTTGGATACAACACGATTCCTTTAAATTGGAATGAGAGTAAGAACTGATGATTGTTAACATACACAAGTCCTCTTGTAAGAAATGATCCAATCATTTTATATTCCTAATGTGCACCAGAAACCAAATGATGATGAATTTAAAATCCACCAAGTCTTGAAAACTCACCCCAGCTGAAACCAAAAACAGAAGACACTATTAGACCCAGGGGGCAATATATTAAATAATTGTAAAATGCCAAAAAAAGGCACTCAAGTATATTGTTTAGATACTTATACCAGCATAACTTGTTAAAACTACAATTTCGACTTAAGTATATCATTCAACATTCTTCACTGGTTAGATTCAGAACAGATTCATATAATTGCAACCAATGGACTCGAGAAAATGAATGGTTTACATTTCTTGGATTTCAAAAATTAGAAAGTTTGTTAAAAAGAGTTGCTGCTTCCAAAAACTAGGGCAAAACAGTTCCCCAAAAATCAGTCAAAACAGGAAAAAATAAACAAATAAAAACGTCGTTAATCGAGTAGAAATACAAACATCAGAAACTCCATTACAGCAACAACATTGCAATTAATCAAAGAAAACCAACATGAAACACTCAAAATAACACATAAAAATATGCATATAGCACTAATCCTTCACAAAAAGAAAGCAATGGCATCACTAACCATCAAATGGCTAAGAAATTCCAACTCTTAAGCAACAAACAATCAGTATCACAACAAAAACTGTAAATAGAAGACAATGAAAGATATATATTAGTACCTCTTGATAATTATGATTATTATTCTTATTATCCCGGAATGATACGAAGCAAATAGAAAATTAACACTATAAAAAATGAGAGATAATCAGAGCACTGAAGAGAAAAGGTTGAGAGAGATCAACAAATCGCCGATGAGTTCTTGAAGATCTCCAGCGTGCGGAAGGATCGGTTTCGCCGAAATGGGACGGCGAACCGTTACGATGTCGGCGTCGAGATAGAGACTAAGCCGAACAAGAGAGAGTGAGGTGATAACAGCAGTCTTTTGTGTCGTTTTTTTTTTAAATTTCTCCTTTCCTTCGTTTTCTCTCCCTTTTGCTTCGGATTTGTGTTAAACCTTGTTTTGAGTTACTTAATTTAGAGGGAGCTTCTTTTGTGCACCACACACACAAGGATGGTGTGCTTATTATGATTTAATCACCGTCAAATTGTAACGAACGGTTCACGTTTTCCCGAATGTTGTAGTTCTTGACAAGTGTAAAGTACGTTGGATGTAGACGATCTCTTCTTCTATAAGATTCAAAACTTTTTAATTATATTTAATTACGTGTAAGACATTTTTCCAAATGACAAATGTCTCACCACTGGAAATATGAAATCTATAACGAATTTACTACTTAGCCCTCAAAAGAAAGGGCAATGCGGAAATACTTTTTACTTTTTGCTTTGTGTCATTTTGTCAAATCGAAATGCAAGTGACATATCAACTGTCACCAACAAGTGATGGTATTATTACCATTGAAAAAGCGCAAGCAAGAATCAGTTGCCGATTATAGAGCAAAGTATCTAATCGTTATGGATAAGGAGCCAATTATACAATACTGACCCCAAAAAAATGTATAAAATTACGAAATGGGGTCTATAAGAATAACGTTAGCGTCCTTTGATAGTTTGAAAATACTGTTAATGGCCCTATTGTTTATAAATATTTTATTGGTGAATCTCGTTGCTTTTGCCTTGCTCCCACTTTCAGTCCCACACATGGAAAATGGCTCAAGCGTATGACGTAGTAGAGAATAATCTTCCTATTTTAATTAGATCTGATGCATCAGCTTTATCTAAACATGCATAATCCTCTTTTCCTTTTAATTTTTTTACTGGCAGCAAAGAGGAATGTCATTAAATTATATATTTTCTCTTGGTCTTGCATATTGAGTGGAGCGTATAAATAAATAATAAAACAATAAGTTAGATAAGCAAAAAATATTTGTTTCCTTATTCTGATTAGAAAGTCTCGAGTTTAAATCCTCTCGACTATAAAAATTTTTATTAATTTAGTGAATCAATATTAAATTTTTATATTGTGTAATCCTTTATGTTATTTGGTACATTAACCTTCCAATAAATCCAAAAAAGGAAATGCAATTCAAGCCATAAATGTGAACTGTATTGTTCATGTATGACGGGTCGCAAACTTTGGTCATTTAATTTGGAATTAAAATAGGTCGGTCACTCATTCATGTTCTGTTTTGTTTGTGTTCGATTTTTGGATAAAATGTTAAGAAGTATACAGCTTCATGATGGAAAGGGTTTAATGAATCCCATTGTTGCTAATTAAAGAAACAAATCTGGAGCATTTGTAATATGGTAAGAGGCAACCTCGACCAACACGAACTCATTTAGAAAACAAACGCTCACGAGTCAAGACATTCTCCTCCTTGAAGTTGGACAAAGGAAGTTTCTTGGGTGAAATAGAAGAACAACCAAAAGGGCCAAACTGAAAAAAGAAGAGCATTATTAAAGCAGAAGCCGAAAAGCTTGAAGGGACCCTAAGGAGATAGCTAATTAGCTAAGGATGATAGAGGAAAGGGGAAACCGCGAGGAGCATGTGGGAGTAATAGGCTTCCAAAAGCCTTGGATTCTACGTTTAGGAAAGTACTACTGGTCCAACCAAAAAATGGCTATTTCATAGGATAAGGGTCATCCTCTCATGTGCCCCCTAATTATATCAGTTTGTTGGTGCGTCGCCGTCGCTCTCACTTTTTACCTTCGTTTCTCTTTTTCTCAATCAGTTACAAAGAGAAAAAAATCAAGGCATCGAGTGAAGTTACTGTGCGTTACCCAAAAATTAAATTAACATGATCTTGTAATTGACTTTTTATTTTTTGGCTGTTGGTAAAGGTAGGGCTTGTCATCAAAATGATATGAGCATTATCTTTGGGCCAAAGCAAAACTTTCAGGTTTTGTTGGAAGAGTAATCATGGACTCGCGGGGTGGGGACTTGGGCCTCATAAACTCTGGGCCTTTAAAAGTGGAGTGGCCGACTGAGATAAAGGTTGCCAAGACGTTTCGCCACGTGGAATGAATATCCGATGGACAAAGGCTTCAAAGGCTATGGTGGTTGATGTACGAAGCTGCCCCACGTATCCAAAGTCGCCATTAGAGCCTTCCATTTCGAGCTCCCGAGCTACTTACGAAACGGACTGGGAGAAAATTAGAGAAACTTGAAAGCAGAAAATGCCAGTGGCACCTTCTATTTCTCGTTTCCATTCACCATTTCTATGCTGTCCTTTTAAATTATCGTCTTTTTCTGCTTCCTCTGTGCACTTCGTAAAGTCTGCAAGAAATCAACGGTTTCCAGCATCTTATCCATGCATCAGAGCTGTTGAGCTTGATCAAAACACGGTTCTATCTCCATCCTTACTCTCTCTCGTTCTCTGTCTCTTTGAATTAGCTATGTTTCTAATTTTAGTGTACACAAAATCAGATAGTAGCAATAACTGTTGGAGTTGTGAGCGTTGCAATTGGAATAGGCATTCCAGTATTCTACGAAACTCAAATTGATAATGCTGTAAGTTAAATTTACCACTTTTTTTATTTTTTTCCTAATTTTTTTTTTATTTTTTAATGGTACAGTTCTTAAGCGTATTTTTTTATTTTGTGTGGCTATCAGGCAAAGCGAGAAAATACTCAGCCCTGCTTCCCCTGCAATGGCTCCGGTGCTCGTAAGTGACTTTCATGAGACAAATTAAGTCAAATTATATTCAAAGATAAATGTTAGACCTTTATGTATTTTTCCACAATGTGATTGTTAAGTGGTGCTACGATTGTCATAGAGAAGAGTCCGACTGTCGATTAGTGCACATAGCTTGTATATGCACAAATGGAACAGTAAGTTGAATATTATGATTTTGCTTCTGCTTTGGCCATTGATGTGCTTCAGTTTCTTAAACAGAATGTGGTGACGAGAGTCGAGTTTTTGACCTTCTGGAGGACCTTCTTGCTAAACAGCATAATGTAGGGAAAGTTTAAGACTTAGAAATGTCTTTTTATTAGTCCATATATAATTCATCAAGGCATAAGAAATATAAAAACTGAATGTACCCAAAAAAAGAAAAAAAATACAAGAACTGAAAATTAGTAAATTTCGGCATGGTCTGTCTAGCATATGCCAGTTTCAACTGTTGAGGGTGCTTCAAGCATTGCCAGTTTCACCTTGTTTTCTGTAAATCATTTGGAGAAGACGTCATGTAAGATGGACGTTCTAACAAAATTTTCTAATCCCTGCCTAACCCATGAGTAGTTCTTTTTTCTAAACACAATGTGTTTGTGGAAGAAACTCTGAACCTCCTGAATTGTCTATATTCCAAATACACTTTCTATTTGCATGATGACCCTCATTCGGTCTATTGTGCTTCAGAATTATCTTTCTGGGGACTGATGATTCCAGATTTTGATCAGCCTTAAGTGGTAGAATCTGGTACTGTGTCAAATTTCACTTATCAAGATAGTGAGCATTCCGTAGAGGGCTTCTATCTTTCTAGTTTCAACCAAGTTGGAAACTGGTTTCTAGGATCTGCATTTGAGTTACTCAAATGCAATCTTGATTTCTAATTTACAAATTTTCATTTAAATGCATTATTGGAGATGTTTATTCAAATACGTGACCCAATTACAACAAAAGGGGATAGTCCGCTGCTTATTACGTAGCAGAGATCTTAATATTGGACTTAAATTTGTCAATAATGAAATTCAAAATGACATAACATTGCAAGTATAACTAACTTATCTTTTCAATATGCTACGACCATATTGAACACTCAATATACTCTGCTTATTCATGTAATTGGGCTGCTTTTGCTCCAGAGAAATGCAGATTTTGCTTAGGAACAGGTTCAGTGACAGTAGAACTTGGTGGGGATGAGAAAGAAGTCTCTCGGTGCATCAATTGTGATGGTGTTGGTTCTTTGACATGCACAACATGTCAAGGCTCCGGAATACAACCCCGGTATCTTGACCGCAGGTATGAATCTTTTTTCCTCAACGCAGATGAGCTATAATTGTGAAGAAATATTCTTCACTTATCTCCAGTGTGCTATAATAATTTTGATTACAGTTGCAATTTCAGAATCAGGAAGGAGGTTTCTTAACTATAATTTTTTACTGAACTTTTTTTATTTATAAAAAGTCAAAAGACTTCCATCTACTTTTATTGATGATTATGCAGTAATATCAACGTGAGAGAACGAGTGGGAGAGTTGCAATTTGAACTGCATTGTTAACTGAAGTGTGTATCTTATTGCAAACAGAGAATTCAAGGATGATGATTGAAGCCTTTCAGAAAGCACGAGCAATGTTCTTGTACTCAAATCAAATGGCCAATCAACTGTATAGCGGGAACGAGAAGAGATCAACAATTTTTTGGTCAATATCTTTTTCTAATGTACCGTTTGATTAGTATTTTTCTTATCTCTCTTGTTGCATGATCACTTGAAATGATCGACTGATGGTATTTCACATTTCATTTTTTTCTTCTCTTTTTTTTATTTTTCACCGGCTAAGAAATTGTATTTGAATTGTGCCTTAACATAATTATGTAAATTTGTTTTTGTTATGTTACTAGTTCTACTTAAAGGCACCTTGATGCATAACGGGCAAAAACTTAGAAACAAAAAGTACATTATATTACTTCAAGAAATATATTCTTCATTATAGGAAAAATATGAATACTCCGAATTTTACAAGCTTTTATACTCTCACCCTATTTTACCATTTTCTTTCAATTTTAACTTAATTTTAATCTTTTACAGCAATAACATCCTCAGTAGTAATCACTAATCAAGGATGAAATTGTAAATAAAAATAAATGGGGAAAGGAGAAAAACTTCATGTTCATCTGCCAAAATATATATTTAAAGCATAACTAAAAGAGTATAAAGTGGGCACATTTTTATCATTTTTGGAGAATTGTCTTCTTTCAGAGCCACAAAAAAATGGCAAGCGGCGTCTTATCTTTAGATGCTATAAGCACTGAAATCACTTAAACAGTGACAATTTTGATCACAGACTAGTAGACTATAGAGGCCTCCTATAGGAAATAATTTGTGCGCGCCATTTTATTGTCTATTCACCAAGTGTTTGTCTTAGGCTCTTAGCTGCCTTTAGGTAGAATAACCTTCAACAAGTCCTAGTACCTTGGTCATGGTCCGACCAAGCTTACTGATGTTATCAATCAACCATTAAGGATTAAACAATGGTATAAACTATAAAGGATACTTGTCAAAACTACCATAAATTATAGCACTACAGAAAATGTCTACACAAGAGGGAGAAAACCAAAATCTCTCCAACCTATAGGAAAATGGCAGATCTGCCACACTTCTCCCTCAACCATGTCAACCTTATGTAATCACCTTTCAAAGAGAGAAAGGTTTCCCGGAGGCTTGGCTCCTCAAAGAGGTTCAAAGCCGCAAAGTAGAGTTGTTGATCAATGTCACTTATCTCATCCAAAGATTTAATGCAATTGGTTATAGTGAATCTTTCATCATTTTGCTTTGGTGCAGCCTTTCTCCACCTTGAAGCAGCTACCATCTCCAATAAGGCTTCTGCCATAGCTCCATTTATTTCTTGATCCTTCTTGTTCTGCTCTGAAGAATGTGTCGCAGAAGGTCGTTTCCTTTTTCTCTCTGCTATGTTCTTTACCATCTTATCTGGCGATGAAGAGCTCCCTTGCACTGGCCTTGACGAAGATGGATTTTCAGAATGAGAGGATCCACCAGCTGTATGTGGAGTTAAGCCTGCAGAATCATTTCCACCAGATTTGTCAAACCCTTCAAAGTGACTTGATTGGGCATACTTTCCATCAGCTGATGTATCTGTGAATATTGTACATAATTGCTCATATATAGGACAGTCCTTGACTTTAATTATCTCGGGCCGAGGCTGTGTACATAAGTTGGGACATTATCAAGATACATAAATTGTTGGTCATAAAAGCTAAACATAAATTTCAGGAAAAAAACAGAAGAAAAACAGCGTACCCCAGTGTCTTCCCACAAGTCAAATCCAATGCAGCAAGAATCATCCATACCAAAATCATTTTGAACAAAAGCTGACTTCAAATTATAAAAGCGTGTCCGCAGTACGTCTAGGTGCTTTCTCAATTGGTTATTATTGAAATTTAGATCTGTCCGCTTATTGAACTCATCACGTATGTGATTCCAAGTTTTTTTGTCAAAAATATTGTTTGGTCTATTTCCAAGTTGAATCTGCTTCACTACCAAGTCTGCAAATATCTTATCAAGGGATGCTGTCCACCTTGTCCTCGATCTTTCATGCTTATGTTGATTACCAGTTTCACTATCCATCTGTATAACAGAGTGTCAGTGATATGACTATCAACAAGATGATTACAAACTTTTTCCTTAACAAGAAAGAGTTTCCATGCCAGAAAATAACTAAAGAATGAATCATAAAAACAATAAAACCATCCAAAATAACATCATACATATGCCAGAACTCACGAATCAAACCACTGGAAATCACATATTATAGTCAGTCAAAACCCATTGGAATCTTTTGCAAGCACAGATACAAATCTTGAGCACAATTTAAAGCTATGCTGTATACAAACTTCATTTCCATGATCACAAATATAAGAAAGAATAGACTTCAAGAACCAAAAATTACACAATAACAAATAAAGAAATTCGAAGGAGGCTAACAATCACCATCAACAATTCTGTCAAATAAATAGAACCCCAAATAAATCAATATAATGTTTTTTATTATAAAAATAAACAACAGTTCTTTTGCTACTTTGTACTACAAAACAATATTACTGTAATTTCAGAGTTAACTCTTGTACACTTTCCCTTGGACTATGAGACATCTCGTAGAAATGGATTTCTTAATACTAGGAAAGTATTCTCTAAAGATGAATTTTCCATGTTTACTTTCTCTATTAAGAAGTTCTAGCATGTCTAAATAAGTCCTTCAAGGTTCTGTTATAATACATCATTGTTTCTTCCCATGAACAGTGAGACCAATAAGTTCCCAAGATCACAGGGAGATTGTAAACTTGGCATTGTGTTAATGAAGTTGGGGCATCGCCCTTATGCTGAGAACTTGCAAATCAAATTCACAGCCCTTACAGAACTTTGCAATCAATTCAAGCCTACTTTTACTTTTTCCAACTTAACTTTCACTACAAACAACCACTTAATTCCTTAAAATTTTTCAGATACAAAAACCACAAAATGCATATACATTACATAGACAATTTATTCTTTCTAACAGCATAAACATAGAGACATTTTAAATCAATCCAGTCCTTCTGATCATGAGAATCGGTAATAGTATCAAAGTAATTAAGTGCATTCATTACAAAAACAGACACTCAGCAATTTAAAATGAATTGTTGTAATTCCAAAATTTTCACTTTTCAAAAAAAAAAAAAGGTATAACCTTTAAAATTTTTTTAAAAAATTTTTTAAAACCCCTCTTTTCCCCCTCATAGAACCTAACAGTACCTAAAATACAGAAGGCCAAAAGCAAATACTTTAAGCGACTAATTGAGGAGACACAAACCCAATCATTCAATTGTAAAGAGAGACAGCACAAACAGAATAGCTCTCAATTGCTAATAGACTTCTCCCAAAATATGACAGCCCGAGTGATACATGTAAATAAAGAATATACATACATATTAGGGCTTTTCACCATAACAATTCAGTGTTTCACAGACAAAAACATGAATACGGAAACGCAAATTCGCTGCGTTTTTAATTTCTAATAAATTACCATAGCAACGATAATTACGACGAGAACATTAATCGCAACGATAAAAGCACGGACATTTACCTGATCGAGGAATTCGCCGGAAAGCTGACGGCGAGTCGAGAATGTAGAGACTATACAGAGAGAGAGAGAGAGTCTGTCTCTATGCTCCCAAAGTTCCGTCTTAAAAGAAATAATACACCATTAAGAAATGGAATTTACTCTTCGAAGTTTCTGTTCTGTTAAAAATCTTTTTCTTGTTAAGTGTTTATCCAATTATAATTAATCAGTTTTGCGCTTAGTGTAACGGTGATTATTACAGGTCAACGGCGGATTGGTTCCGATTTCAGCTTTCCCAAATTGGCGCGTTTCTTTAATTAGATGTTACGTTTGTAGAATTGTACGACATCGTTTGGTCGGCTTCCTTGATTGGGCCTTAGGTTTCAAGATTTTGTTTAGTTTGTTAGGGCCTTAGGGGTCAGATGGGCTCTCTAAATGTTGAAAGAAAGTCCAACTCGCTATTAGGCTTGGGCGTGCATAAGCCAATATTCATCGTATTTGATTTTATAATTTTCAACTAATACGGGGTCCACTTAACAAGTTGAGTAAAATATGGGCCTGCATAAGCCCATAATATTCTTTGACGTCATGATTTTTTTATCAAATGGGGTCCAGCTACCAGACCAATAAAAAGTGGGACCACATTTCAGGCTTAATGTTGAAATGGACAGTGGAACTACAAAACTGGACCACCAATCACAATTACCTTGGAGATCAGAATCACATATTCTCCAAAACTCAACACAGACACAAATCAGTGCTAATCGTTCGTTCAATAGGTGTCGGTGACCAGTTGAACGGTCCATTTCATCTGGGTCCCGCAGAGCGAACGGCATACAACAGTCTTACTTGCGTAAATACCGCTGCTAGACGTCAACAACCAGAACTAAAGCGGGGCAATATCGTCATTTTATAGCAATCAAAATTAGCGAAAACTTAAAAAACCGGGAAAGAACCGACTGTTGTCCCGCTTGAACACTGTTGTCGGTGCGCAAAAATAACCACCACATTCCAGTAATAATCGTACCAACACAAAGTCCGATTCCCCTCCGGTCCGATTTGGTCCCGATCTAACTTAATCAATCATTCCTTAATTAGGATTTTTTGTGCTTAAAATAAGCTACATTTTGTTAAAGCCATCCTCAAACATAACAAAGAGTTGCAGATACCCATTGGAGCTTCTGCATCTCTAAACTAAAGGAATCTTCTTTTTCTCTAAAACCTAGTTGCATTCTCGCTTTATATATGATAGATCTAGACCTTAAAGGTTGTTCTCAATAGGATTTTTCAGTGATATAAGGTCGCATTGTTCAAAATGGGGAAGAAATCGCGTTCCAGAGGGTGCTTCGGGTGGTTTATTGTGGCAATAGTATTGGCAGTGGTTGTCGCGGCCGTTGTTTACACAGTTAAAAAGAAAATTCATAAATCCGATGACGCAGGTGCTGTTCCTGGGCCTCCTGGCGCCATCGATAAGAAGTATGCCGATGCTCTCAAAGTCGCAATGCAATTCTTCGATGTGCAAAAATGTAATGTCGCTTTCTCTGTTCTTTATCTGTTATTTCATTCAAAATATTGATTGTGATGTTTAATGCAGCTGGTAATTTGGAGGATAACGAGATATCTTGGAGAGGGGATTCGGGAATTAACGATGGGAGTCAAGCGAAAGTGGACCTGTCAAAAGGAATGTATGATGCTGGAGATCATATGAAGTTTGGTTTTCCGATGGCTTTTACTGCCACAGTGTTGTCTTGGGCTATTCTCGAGTATGGAGATCAGATGGATGCTGTTAATCAGTTGGAACCTGCTAAAGATTCCCTTAAGTGGATCACTGACTACCTTGTTAATGCTCATGCTTCAGCTAATGTGCTCTACATTCAGGTTAATTACTAAACACTTGCAAGTCCCAAGTTTTTAGCTTTCTTGCATTTAAAAGATTGAAAGAATCTACCTTTACTTGATCAATTCAAGAACCTATCGTTGCAAATGAATAGTATACTTTATTTGATAAATTAAAAAAAAATCTATTTATGATGACAAACCAAGTTTGTGATATAGTTCTTCTATAATTGGCTTTTACTTCGGGACAGGTTGGTGACCCTAAGACAGACCACGGCTGTTGGGATAGGCCTGAGGACATGACTGAGAAGAGACCTGTTACTCAGGTGAACACATCTTCTCCAGGAACAGAGGTTGCAGCTGAAACCGCAGCTGCAATGGCTTCAGCATCACTGGTGTTTTTGAAAAGTGACTCCACATATTCAAGCACTCTCCTTGAGCATGCTAAACAATTGTTTAGTTTTGCTGATAAACATAGAGGTTCCTATAGTAAAAGCATCCCCGAAGTCCAGACCTATTACAATTCAACAGGATATGGGGATGAGCTCCTATGGGCAGCCAGCTGGCTCTTCCATGCAACAGGGGATAAAACATACCTTCAATATGTAACTGGGGAAAATGGAGATTCCTTTGCAGATTGGGGAAGTCCGACTTGGTTTAGCTGGGACAATAAGCTGGCAGGAGTTCAGGTATCTTCTTTTTTCCCTATAGTCTTTGTATTTTTCTCCCAACAATTTTATACATTTGGAGCACCAATGTTTCAGTTACATGTACTTTATTTCTGAACCATTCTTCCCATGCTCATTTAACATCTTTTCATGCAACAATGCAAAAATTTTAACTAATTTTGGTCCTTTGATATCTCATGCTAATGTATTAAATCTCCTATGTTTCATGTACTGGTATGACATGGATTCTGAACTCTGTCAATAAACTGTTCAATCTTGGAAATGTATTGGTCTATGATTTCTGTGTCATTATTTTTTAACCTAAACTGGATCATGTCAATGCATGTGGATCTCTCATGCTTTTTCCGCCCCTTAACACTACATTTAATTCTTCTTTTCCCCCTAATAAGTAATGAACACAAATTTGCTCCAATAGACTTTGTCTTCTAGAATTTTTATCAAACAATGCTGGGATTGAGAAAGATGAAATTTGCAAAAATAGGATTGCAAAATAATTTACACGCCAAAAGCAGCTAAATGTATAATTCATTCAGAATGGGAAAATAATCATCAAGTTTGCTTATGTATTAATATTTTTTAATATGTTTTAATATTTAATAATAGAATAGTAATAAGAATAATAAATTCATAATCATTTCCAAAAAAAATTGCCTTTATGCAATGAATATAAAGTTACCGTTTATATAATTAGATGAAATCTTCTATCAGGCAATTATGGGAGAAATGCATAATCAGGAGAATATGTTTTGTGTTTGAAACGGTACTCCCAAATTTAGATGCATAACATCTGTCAAATATCTGTATAGTAGCTTGGTTTTGCTTTCTGATATATGGACAATTAGTGTCCTCTCTCTGCAGAAAATACTGTTGGCAATAGAGTTTTCTTTATGTAGATACTGTTCTGTTTTTGGACCCTAATTGGGATCTTGACCTGAGCTTCTTTCCTTTGAAGTGCAATTCCACTCCTTAAGAACAAACTTAATCTATTATGACGCAGGTTCTGTTGTCCAGATTAACCTTCTTTGGTTCGAGCGCCTCAAACTCAGGTCTTCAAAAATACAGGAAAACAGCTGAAGCTGTTATGTGTGGCCTTATACCAGACTCGCCGACAGCCACAACCAACAGAACTGAGAGTAAGTTTCTTCCTTCTTAACATACAAGTATGATTAGGTGCTATGTACTAGGCTACATTAACTAGATGCAAAATATTCTAATAATTGATGCATTGATCAAGTTCCTAGCAATCATTGTAGTTTGCTCTCGGTTTTTATATTATGCTTTGCATCTAATTGGTGCAATTTTAGCTTTATGCTTCGAAGGATTTTAACAGCCATGTGGCTGCTTGTCAAACTAAGATGTCAATTAGACTAGGTGGTGGTCATCAAAGGATTACCCATTGCTATGATTTGGCACATAAATTTGGGAGAATAATGGCTTCGCTTCTCCTTCAACGTTGTTACATTAAGTCTTTGTTGAGGAGTGAAGAAAATGTGTGATATTTTTGTTTTATGGTACTTCACGACTAATACAAGTAAAAGATGAATCAATCAGTTAATATTTAATGCTCTCTGGTGCTATATGTGACTATAAGCCATGTATTTACCCTTGATAAGCAGCGCAACGACTTGTGTTTTCTGTGAAAATAATTAAAATATCTTAGAACACTCAAGAGCTAAAGCTTCAGACGCCAAGCATTTCCTTGAGATACAGCAGATTTTAACATATTAAAAATATGCAGAGATGATGATGTATTCTAGCCAGTTTTCACTGGTATCTTGCATATCCTTAAATTATCTAGCTTTGTTCTAGGATATCCCTTACGTAACATTCTCCATCTTCCTTGGTGCAGGTGGCCTTATATGGGTTAGTGAATGGAATGCCCTGCAACATCCTGTTGCTTCTGCATTTTTAGCTGCTCTTTATAGTGACTACATGCTTACATCAAGGACTAAAGAGCTATCATGCAGTGGAGAATCATACAAACCATCAGATCTTCGGAAGTTTGCCAAATCCCAGGTACAGTGGTTTTGTTTTACTCGCTATTATTCACACATATATTGTAGGTTCTTCACCGCTAAATTACTTTGCAAAAGTCCCTTTCATCCCAAATCTGATAATATGTATATCTTTATCATCCAGGCTGATTATGTCTTGGGGAAGAATCCTATGAAAATGAGCTATCTAGTTGGATATGGTGATAAGTACCCACAATATGTTCACCATAGGGGAGCTTCAATCCCAGCTGATGCAACAACTGGGTGCAAGGATGGCTGGAAATGGCTCGAGTCAGAGGACCCCAATCCCAATGTAGCTACCGGAGCACTTGTGGGCGGACCTTTCCAAAATGAATCATTTGTTGATTCTCGAAACAACTCGAAGCAAGGAGAACCAAGCACATATAACAGTGCAGTCATTGTTGGGCTGCTCTCAAGTCTGGTCACCACCTCTTCAGCAGTTACATCCTTAAATGCGTAGTTACACGCTGTTTGTATTATATGTATCTGTAACCTGAAACCTGTAAGTGTTATTTGTTTCCCCTGCAAAATTTAAGTTGGCATCTTAAATATATAGTTTTTTTTTTTTTTTTTTTTTATAACAGTGCAGTCATTGTTGGGGCTGCTCTCAAGTCTTTGTCACCACCTCTTCAGCAGTTACATCCTTAAATGCGTAGTTCACGCTGTTTGTATTATATGTATCTGTAACCTGAAACCTGTAGTGTTATTTGTTTCCCTGCAAAATTTAAGTTGGCATCTTAAATATATTTAGTTTTTTTTTTTTTTTTTTCTTGAGTATCAAGGCGTGAACTTTTTTTTTTTTTTTTTTTCTTGAGTATCAAGGCGTGAACCTTGAGAATTCGGAGCATTGTTTTTGTTCTTGCTGTGTTATCCTATATACGACCTGAGAATTATAACCTTCGAAAATCAAAACTTTAACTACGTTTTGTTCCTTTATATCTTTTATGTTTCCATCACATTTTAAATTTCCGAACTCAGTTTTCTCTTTTACCACTCTCCCACCCAAGAAAAACAGAATAAAAGGACATGTCCATATGCAAGAATCGCCTATGCCATAACAAATCTATACAATTCCTCGACAGTTCCATCGCATATTTATGATTCTCTTTCGCGGAGGACAAAGTAGAAGCGTCACATTATTGACTAGCTTTGTATCAACTGGACTTACTTTCACATGCACCCTTGAATCTCTTGGTGAAGTAGACAAACGAACTTTCAACAGAAAAGATGAAAGCAATAATTCAATAACCCTCGCACCACGTTTTTCAATCCCTTGTCTGTCCAAAACTGTAACACAACGTTATCTATTTCCAGTCTTTTACAATTTGTGGGGTCAATCCACAATTGACTCACGAAGATATTAGCTGGCTGTATATATTTGTTGTGATCATATAATAAATGAAAGACCAAAAATAATCTCAAATTTGTATGATGCGTCAAAATGGATCACGACGCGAGAACGGGATTAGTCCTGACACTTAAAATACATAAAGACCCTTTGTCTCTCTCCACCATAACTTTTTCCCATTCCTTCTTGGCATACGAGCCATTTGTCCAAGTTGGGCCTTCCTGGTACGGACAAGGACAAGTGTCCTTCCACCGTCAATTATTTAGCCTTAAAAGTTGTATATAACAACCCCCTGACTCTTCACTGACCCCAAAGACCCACTTCCTTCATCTCCGCCTAGTGTTCATTTAACCATATGTCACGTTCTGCTCCGATCCTTTTAACACCCATTCTATCATTTTGTTCCTACTGTTTCTTGTTTTTAATATATATATATACACAATGAAATGATCGGTTGATATCATAAATCAACTCAAGAACAATTTGTGACAACCCATCAATTCAAGATATTACAACAAATATACACAATTAGTAATCACCGACAAGCATTGGACCTGTTTATCCAGTACAAATCACTCTACTTCACAAAATCAGAAAGAAAAATCCAAAACTAAAAAAGTAAAAAAAAAAAAAAATCAATCACAGAATGATCCTCACAGCTGACTAAAATAACTGTGGTGGATAGCTCACATCTAAAGAGAAATTTGTGTATTAGTTTTTAGAATATCGTCTAATCAAGATCATGAAACGTCCATAAATATATATAATTATTTGATCATGTCAACGAGCAATTTCTGACTTTATTGTGTAACCCAATTGCTGTTCCATTTCCCAAGTTAGCTTAGAAGCCACCCCACTGTGCCTGGGTTCATATTCCTGTTCAATAATCAAATAATTGTCTTATATATTTTCATGGTACGTATAATTTAATGAACATGAACGTGGAAATTAAGGTAAGAAAACTAAAAAGTAGTTTTTGTACCTCAAGTTTGGACATGAGTTCTTGGGCAGTTGGGGCAGAAACAATAATGTGGCGGGCAGATGGAGTAATGAAGCCTTCATCGACAGCTTTGTCTATGAATGACAGAAGTGAGTTGTAGTAACCATCCACGTTTAGCAACCCGACCTGATTGGATCAAATCAACTCAGCTTTACTTATTAACTATTTTTAGTAGCTGACAGTAACATTGCTTTTATTTCCTTTTTTTAATTTTTTTAACAACTTATGCTTATCTTTTTCATTAAATTTGCTTATTATTTAATTTAATTTAATTTAATTCAATTACCGGTTTATCGTGGATTCCAAGCTGAGCCCAGGTGATGACCTCCAAGAGTTCTTCCAAGGTTCCATAACCGCCTGTCAGAAGAAGTTTTGTTTATATATAGACAGTTTTCTTGGGACTAAAAAAAATGGATGATAATAATAATTGATGAAGACGTATGAGTAATATACCTGGTAATGCTATAAATGCATCAGCTTGACGAGCCATTTCAGCCTTGCGTTGGTGCATGTCTGACACTGCTCTTACTTCTCCTACAGGCTCTCCTGTTATCTGATACAACAATATTTTAAAAATTATTATAAAGCTTTCTTCTTTTTGGTTTTTTAGGCATGGAATGATGGAATTAAGCAAATTTAAGTTACCTCTCTTGGCATCAGAGTCTTGGGTATCACCCTGAAACCAAAAGAAAAAAAAAAAAAAAAGGAAATAGAAAAGAAAAAAACAAAATTAGAATGCAACTTAAAACAGAGAGATATATAGGAAGAGAGAAAGGCAAAGACTGAGAGATGTTTACCCCAACACGTGGCGGCCACCATCATAAACAGCTTGTGAAACCAGACCCATCAGGCCAATGCTTCCCCCTCCATAAACCAAGTCAATGTTCCTTTCGACCTGAAATTAATTATTGATATATTTAATTATTTTTTATTACTAAGAGACGTGTTGGAATTGGAAACAATTTGGTAATTGAAACTTTCAATTCCCAAGCAGAACAGAGAGCTGCAATGATCTCTGTTTTTGCTTTACAAAGATTCGAATTTGGAGTTAAGATCAAAATATAAGATTATAAGATGAAAAAGAAGCTTAATTAGAAAAGTTGAAAGGAAGAAGAGAATAATGGAGCAAGAAAATACCAGTTGGTGGCCAAGTTGAATAGCAGCAAGCTGGTAGCTAGGATTCTTGCCAGGGCTGCTACCGCAGAAGACACAGACACGACTGAATCTTGATTTCACGGAAGGTGGTTGTTGTTGTTGATTTTCCATAAGAGGAAAGACTTGAAGCTAATGTGTTTTTACTTCACTTTAGAATTGTATTTTGGTATAATTGAGAGAGAGAGACAGAGAGAGAGAGAGAAAGAAAGTGTATGTTGTGGTGTTTAGTCTATCACTTGGCCAAAAGTATGGGAATGAAAAACAGAGTGATTGGTTCCTTTTTTATATATTAAAATCAATGCGCCCACATTGCACACTCCCACTCTATTTCTCCTTTCCTTGTCAATATTAAAGTACACATTCTTTTCTTTTCTTTTTCTTTTTTTTTTTTTTTTTTTTCTTTTCATTTTTCTTTCTTTTTTTTTTTTTTTTTTTTTTTTTTTAATTCCAGATTTCCCTTCCTATTCTCTATTTCTTTTTTTTTTTTTTTTCTTTTTGGGTTTTTCTGAATTCTGATTTCCCTTCCAATTCTGATTTCTCTCTTTAGTAATTTTTAATCGTTTAATTAGAGTTTTTTCAAGCATTAAAGA
This sequence comes from Jatropha curcas, assembly GCF_014843425.1. Next base: position 1,014,841 of record NW_023590789.1, read on the forward strand.
CAATAAATATTTCATAATCCGTTTCCTAGTACTCTAAATATTAATATAATCGAACACTTTAAATCGAACACTCTAAACACTAGTGTCAAATATATTAAAAATTATTATCAAACATAGCTTATGTTTTATATATATATATTCAATAAAAGCTAAATTACCCAAATTAATTTTTCTTTTTCAGAAAAAAAAAAACAAGATATTTTAGGGTGCTTACGAAATGGACCTACTAGATGATAATTGTAGTATATAACAGCTGTAACGGTGGTTGCGATTGTCCAGAGGGTGGTCTACACATTTTCACTACAGAACTACTGCTTTCTTTAAGTTCAATCACTCCCATTTTTGTAAATTTTGCTCAATATAATTAGCTGTAACCTTTGAAAGGATTTTACCTTAAACATCGTTTTAGTCTAAGCCGTAAAAAAAAAACAGAGAGAGAGAAAATTAATATAGGAAAATAAAAATCCCACTTGAAATTTATTATTTTGAGATGCAAGTGATTAAGGGAATAAACCAAGCAAGTGGCAGTTGCAAGTTGATGATAATGGTGATCGATCTGAGTTATAAGTTGAAGCAGAAGGAGATGAAGATGGAGTTTAATTGCCAGATATAAGATTAGAGGAGAATGCCTGGAAGATTCTCCACCAAGATGGGTGACTTAGATGGATCATATCAATTTTACATTTTTTTAATATATATATATATATATAACGGGAAATTTTTTAATATATATATATATATATAACGGGAAATGCATTTGCCTTAATTATAGGTTTAAGGACCTGTAAAAGCTTTTGATGAGGTCAATCTCTCTCTACAAAAAGGAATTTAGATTTTTTTTTTTTATGGAAATATTGTGTACGTGTGCATTTGGAATTGGACCACCTAAGTAAAACCTAACGAACATAAAAAAAAAGAAAAAAAAATGGAACACAACAAGTCGTTCTTTGTCTTTTAACTGTACCTTACAACGAATTAGAAACCAGACAATGGATACCTATTTGGATAACAGGTTCCTAGGCTTTCATTCTCCTCGTATATACCTCCCTCCCACTCCAGAACCAGAATATTCCTCCCTTACCATGCGACTGCTTACACTGGAATATATAATCTTTAACTATAGTATTTTTGATAAAAATAATTAAATAAGTTAAACACCATTAACATTTACTTTTTACTTGTAAAAGTAAATTAATTAATATAATTGGAATTGAACAGGTCTTATCCAATGCAGTGCTTAGAGCTTTCCCATACAGTACTTATCTATCTATCTATCTTGCGTTGGTTGGTCGTTGCCTCGTGTTTCGTTACAGGTCCTACTGTATATTATTTTATTATATAGTTGTAGATTAGCTGTTTGTTTTAAAATAAAAATTAATTTATTTTTTTTCCATTTTCAATTTTCCTTAAACGCATGAATCTGATATCACCTTCTTAGCGACCTGTCTCTGCATATACAACATGTTACTCAACCATATTTTAATGCTCCTTAATCATCGATTCTATTTCTATTCCACTAAAAGTGGGCTTTCAGTCTGTTTGACCGCTAATCTTGTTCTTCTTCTTTTTTAAATTAATTAATTAATCATCTTTTGGTGTTTGATAATGTGGTTTAGAAAATAACACGTCGATCTCAAGCTGAAAGAAGAGGGTTGGTTGATGGATCTTTTGGAAGGTTGAAGAAGAAATAACCTAATCCTCCACTTCTTAGTAAATTTTCTTTTCTCTATAATTATTAGACTTGAATTCTTAGTTTTCTGCTGTGGAAGAATACATATTTCTTAAAGAGATTGAGAGTTGAAACCCAAAATAATTCTTACTATGAAATATTTTTTTATCTATTAAGTGGAGAATATTAGGGTTTAAGATAGAATCATGTTGTACTTGTGTTGGCCCTTTGGTTGAATTTCTTAGAGTTAGACCTAAATGTCAAATCTGCCTTGCCTTCTAGTGAAAAGGAAGTAAGGTGCTTTCATCTACAATTGACATGTCGTTTGCTTTATATTCTTGTCTATCAAGTCACATGGGAAACACATGCATGTTTTCCTCTTCTTACTTTCCCATTGAACTCATTTCTAAGTTTTTTGATAACTTGATGTCGTTCTTACGTATCTTATTAAATTTTTACATATCTTATTAAATTCATTAAAGTTTAACTGACTTTCGAAAAAGTGAAAATTCATAAATTTTTCTTTTTTTTATTATAAACGGTATCTTTTCACCTTATTAAATGGTGGGATAAATATTTCGGATTGAAAAGTAATTATATTAAAAGTTTTCTTTAAAATATCGTTATGACTCAATCATTTAATCATTGAGATGAAATTTAATACACTTTAATCATTAGACTAAACTATCACCAAGCGATGAAATTTTTGTTTTAGAAATTGAAATCATTAAGTCTAAATATGCAACTCCGTATGGATATAAGTATATTATGAGCAGCCATCATTAGTTTCTTAAAGATTAAGCTACAGCAAGTGCAAGTGCAAGTTAATTATGGTGAACACAAATGGCATTGACTAATTAACATTCGTCATTGATGATCTCATCATCATCATCGCAGTTATCCCCAAAGTTATGCCGCTCAATTTTCTTTCCGAACGCCAAACATATCTTCTTTTCTCATTAAAATCATTTTGTTAATTAAAAAAATTAATTTTTTTGATGACTTGAATGGGATTTTAATCCATATTTAATTAAATTTTTGAAACTTTTTTCTCACAAAATTTAATAAAATAGTCTAATTTTAGACCATTAGGATTGTCCATAGGCATCAACATCTTCAACGATCAGTAATTTGGTTCAAATCAAATTTCTTGTAGCTTTTAAAAGACAAATCCTTTCAGACTTGTAAGAAACTATCAGATTCTTGAAGCAGAATCAAGAAATTAAACAAAATCAAGAAACTTTATTCAGTAAAGGCTTCCCACTGCTTGTTGTTTTTTTTTTTTTTTTCTTTTCCATGTCACCTTTGGCATTTTTTATTTGTTTAGTAGTACTTTAATTTGGTTAAATAAAAATTTATGCTGTCAAGTCGGAAAATGGACTAGGTACCTAATCATTCACACGTGTAATTTAATTAATTTATACAATAATATAATATGAACAGAAGAGGACCCAATTGAATAAATTGAACCAACATTCCAAGAATTGACCACCCAAAGTCAGGAATTGTTTCCTCCATTGTTGAAATTAGTAACTGTTATTTATCTTCCTAATACAAATACACAACAGGGGAAGCTTTTTTTTTTTTTATTTTCTTCACATTTTTTGTCGTAAAAATTTGAATTCAAGACTTTTAATTTTTTATAGTGTTATTGAAAATGAAAAAACTAATTAAATGATATTTTTGAAATTTATAATTTTATTCATATATAATAAATAATTGAAAACTATATTCATGCACATAACTAGTGATCAAATTAATTGAATCTCATCATCCATGCTTTATGCTTTGTAGTTTTATTCATTCATAAATTATATGAAACAAAATCTAAACTAAAATAAAATATCCACGTTTCACAAGATATTCTTGAAAATTAAATGCATAATTTAAGCGTATAAATATATATAATAATATAAAATAAGTTTTTGAAAAATGAGATATGGAAAAATTCATGTAAAAATGTGCGTGTATGTAGAAAGAAATCCCACCAGCCGACCAATCTAAGCTGGGAGAGTGTGACTGCGCTGCTTGCACACGTTTGGTTGATTAAATCCAACCTAAATCCTTAAAAATTATGTCTTTTTCCAATTTATTTTTTAATTATTATTTAATTGCGGGACTTTGCTAAATAAAGCAAATAGAAAAATAGTACAGGTACAGACAGCCTTTACCAACCAAGATCAGAATCTTCATTAAAAGCTCGTTTCTAATTCGAAGAAATTTCACATGAGAGTGAGATCCTGACAGCGCATGCACTCGCGGAAGCTCGTTTCTTTTTTTTTTTTTTTTTTTTTTTTTTTTTTTTTGGCCGTTTTGTTTTACACGGAAGGTGCTGTCACTCGTATGTTAAACTTGCCGGCCAACCATGGCCGATCCGGCCACTTTGACTGCTGCCAAATCCTTCTTTAATGGAGGATCTTCATCCCGACCACCAGATATTTCTTCTTCTAAGTCTTACGCAGCTATGGTGAAAAAAGAACTCTCGTCTGCCACCTTTACAACATAGGCCCCTTCAGGCAGAATCTTAGCTTGAGCCTAGCTTCGCACACCTCCGACTTTACGATGCTGCGGTTAGGCATCCTAGACGAAAGAGTGGTCTTTCAGAATTGGTCGACGTGTGTCACCACCTCCCACCTATCCTAGGCAAAACAAAAAGGTATATTGCTACCTGCAGCAATAAAAGCAAGTATCCTACGCCTATGGGATTGGGGTTTAACGGAAGTTCCAGTTAAGAGTTTTTGCTAAGGCTAGTTCTATTTCAGGTATTTAAAAAGTATTTGTGCCTTATTTTGAATTGTGCTTTATCGCCAGGCTTTGCTCTATTTTTTGTTGACCGTTGTTACATGAACCACTACTGCAAAATTTAATTACAGAATAATAAGAGATTAACAGTGCACCACATATTGACAGAAAATGCCTAGTACTATTTTTGGAAAGTGTAGGGGGCCTTAATTGATTCTCATTCTTTTTCATTTTTAAACCTCACAATTTACTTTATACTGACATTTGATGCATACTCTTTTTTTTTTTTTTAAATATTAAGTTAAAACTTTTTACTTTAACAATTTTCAAGAAAAAGAATAAAGAACATTAATGCGTTCAATCGAATATTATTTGTTCAAGTTACAGATTTATTTTTGAAGAATTGAATATATATGATCAATGTTTACTTTCACATAAAACCAGCAGAAAAAGCAGACATCCAAATAAATATATGATTGCAGGAAAGTGGCCCAACAAAGGAACGTCTTTAATACTTTATCCTACTAGTGTCACTGCTCCTATAGAGAGGTATGTTTTAATAAGAATGAATAAGCAATTCACGGTTTATTACGACAATTTGGCCAGTGCCACTCACAACAAGAATACAACGCATTTAAGGGCAAAAATGAAAATTACAGGAAATTAGAATGCCTAAAACCTAATTGCCACAATCAAACACTAAACATGCTATTGTACAGAATTGAAGGTGGATTCGTTTGGTGAGAAATAATCCTATCAGTAACCATACCCAGGAGGTGGTGGCGGCGGCCTCTTATTTGGTCCACCTGGTGGCGTATGACCAGGCCATCCATTCTTATTGCTAGTTGGTTGTTGGTAAAACCTACTAGCTCCACCTGGGGGTGGGTACATCGGCCTCCTATTTGCTCCATCATGAGATGGCCTAGGCCCCCTGTTCAGCCCACCGGCACCATGTGGTGGGGCTGTCTTTCCTCTCGAGTCCAACGCAGAATATCTATTACCTCTTTGTTGATGGTGATCGTACCCTACGGGGACATTCTGGTTGGACAGTGGAGGGAACCCACCACTCCAATGTTGATGAGTACCGGCTCCAGGTGATTGATGTTTCTGGTAACCATCATAACCACCTTGATAACCATAGGTGGGGGGCCCAGATGATGCCTGTGGGATGGAACCAGGCAGGTACTGTGGTCCACCATTCTGATCAAACTCTGGGGTATGGTACGCCTGATGCCTTGAATGCTGACCATTTGATCGGTTCTCTCTTTCATATCGATTACGAGACCCATTATGATGTGGGATGGCAGTTGATGATGCATAAGGTCGATCATAGCCTTGGTTATAGTGAGAGGGATTTGAAGATCTATGGTGACCAGAATTAGAATAATCTGTTCTAGGTTGTGCAATTCTCTGTCTTCCTGGATCATGCAACCCATTTAAATAGGAAGAGTGCGGTGGGACATGGGGAGCTGCGGCATAAGGTGATGTTTGGATATGCAAATGATTGGCATACCCATTGTGATCTACCTTCAATTGTAAACTATTCATAACAAGACGATGAGATACCTCACCAAGCTGACGTCCAGATATAGTTCCAGGGGGGTTATGCCTGAAAATAAGAGGCACATAAGCCAAATTCTCAAAATCAATCACATAACATACTCAACGTGTAGCACAAAACAAGCAAACATATAAGAGGAAAATAGAGTAAACAATTATGAATTGGCCTTTTCTTCCAGTAGAGATCGAAGTTAATATACCTTTGGCTTTCCCAAGGCCTCCTTCCAGAATCTTCATGCCACAAAACTGGATCTGGTTTCAGATCCCCCGAATTTACCATCTAAAGGAAAAGTAATAACGTTTGCTTTAATACAGTAAACTATGTCAGATCTGCAAAGCTATCTGAATGCAATACAGTAACGATCAAACTCAATAAGCCCAATCAGTTAAACATATGAATCTTGAAGACTTGAGCTTTCCAATTTATGTTTAAGATGCAACAAAAAATGGTAAAAATGTACCACTTTGCATGCACAGGAAACAAGTTGAAAACCAGATAATGCAAATCCAAGCGCAGACTCGTTAGGATTTGGCCTCACTACTAATACATACCTTCTTAGGGAATATAACCCCCGCTGGTGGTCGAGTTATGTGTTTATGTGGATCAGGAAGTCTGTATACAGCACATCTGAAGAGAAAAGAATAAAATAATTTAAAAATTAATAAAAAAAAACATCTTAGGTACTTGATTGATCACTTCCAAGAGCTCCACAAATCATAGTAGATCAAATATGCAATACAAATTTAACTTATATGAATAAATCTATGATATATAATAGATAAACAAAATCAATGTTTTGGAGCTTACATGACTTCATTGTCCAAAATGTCTTCCATGCCTACAACTGGAGACCTGAATATAGGAGGTTGAGTATCTCCAGAGCAAGGGGATATATAACCATTCATCCCATCACTGCATGTAGCCCTAAATAAAATCAGAAAATAGTCCAAATAAACTTTGAGCGGAAATAGTCCACATTAGTCCAATATTGAAGATTTCAGCGAGAACAGTAATGTGACAGACAAAATTAAAACGCTCGATTACGTTATGAATTTGTCTGTCATGCCTGTCTGCCTGCACAATCTATGACACAACAGAAACCAAAGCCACAAGTATTACCTCACATTATACAAGTATAAAATAGTATCTCAACATTAACAAGGCACGGAATTTTCACGTGAACATCAGGACTCAGGAGCATGAAACAACTTCAGGCATCTCAAGCAAAAATCTTTTGATTGGCCTTATTCAAAAAATTAACACTAAAAAGTTATCTAATGGAAATACTAGTCCATTAGAGAGTATTTAACAATGATTGAATTCGAATACAAGGGATATAATTAAGTACGTTGATTTCACGAAAGATTATAAGCAACCAACTAAAAGTTATCTGCTGAAGATGGAACTATTTGAAGCCTAGAATCTCGTAAATTTCAAAGCTCACATTGAACAGAATTAACAGTTGCAAATACAAACCTCAATTCAGGATTAATACGTTCTTTGACTTCAACTCGTTCTTTGTCCGTCAATTGTTTACAGTGATTATCAAGTAAATAAATACTCTCAGCAAGAGAATGGGATGATAACACAAAAAGCATGTCAAACATCACACTGTTTCTCCTTGCTTCCTCCTCCTACAGACATTGTCACATTCAGATCACATCAGGACAGACCCACGACAATGCTCCCTCATACCCAGAGAGAGAGCATCGTAAGAAGAAATGAAGAATGGATGAGAACAAAGGTCACAGGATGACTTGATTCAAGAACCATACCGTTAATGTATGCTCAATCTTTTTAACCTCTGCAAGTAGGCGAGCTTCATCAATGAAGGGCAGCTTTGCAATACCCTAAGGAGGAAAAAAAAAATTAGAATAGAGAGTGCCAACAAAACCCACTTGAATAAGAAATCACCTCCGACACAATAGCTTATCTACAAGGATAAATGCAATCAGACTATAAAATAAACTCACCTGCCAAGCATACCGCTTCCCATTCATGTCCACTTCAAAATCTGAGATAATAAAGTCCAAGACAGTAACTTATTATACAACAGACATAATGATGTATCAAGCATTCTTGTCTAGAAAAAAAGCATACCAGTGGGGTAAAAATCAATAATGGGTGAATTGGGATCAGTCATCAATTTTCTATAATTCACAGGAAGAGCATGGGAACTGCAAATTAAAGGAAAAAAAAAAAAATTAGTTTCTGCCTTGATGGGACAATCACATACAAGGGAAGGAAATAGCTATGGTACCTTGCAGCAGGAAAAACTCCCAAAAGCTGATTGAATGGTTTGAATGGAGAACCTAGTTCAAACTCAATATTCATCTGATCTAGATTTTTGAGATCAGAAGCAAAGGGTGCATAATGATAGGGATAAAACCTGAAACAAAGAATAAATAATGATCCACACGCATATACATTATCTATAACACCACAAAATACAACTTCACATGAGTTGGAGGCCTTTTCATCTGTTTGATAGTATGGAAGGGTGAAGTATGCAGTAATCTTGTGACTATAATGTAAATAAAAGAATTCGTGGGAAACAGTAAAAATTTTGTATCATCCTTCAAGTGTTCAAGATGGAAATAAAAGCACCATATCACATTTCCTACGGCCATAACTTTCAGCAAAACAGTCTTCATAATTCTAAAATTTACTTTTAATCTTGGTTCATCATCAATTTGCAAAAAGGAAGTAGCAACAGCATCACAAGAACAGAAGAAAAGGGAGGTCTCAACTGTAGAGAAGCCAAGAAAGTCTAAAACTCACCACTGCCAGGAACAAACTCCTTCATAGTAATAGTGCATGACCCAACATAGCCCTTCAGTGTACCTCAAGGCCTAGATAATGGATGACCAAACAATATTAAATACTTTGAGGACATTAAATACATCCAAAACCAAAAATAGAAGAGATGATTTGACTTACAACATCCCTTCTTATGTCTTCAAGCTCCTCCAAGGTTTTAACATAAAACTTTTCTTCATAATACCTTTCCTTCCATCCTGGTTCTCCTAATTTAACCTGATAAAAAAACAAGAGCATAAGCATCCCAGATACTGAACACAGCCCAAAAGGGAGTAGATAATAGCACTTGACAGACTGACACTCGTTCACTTGAACATTTGAAAGGTGCCATAACAGGTGCCATGAAATTATTAAAGCACAGCCACAATATTACCCATTCCTATCTGATTTTCAATCTCATATAATGCATATAACAAATAGTATAAAACATGATACCAACTGCTAATCGTAAAAATCACTGATATCAGAAATCCATACACCAACACACAGCAAAAGAACCAAGAAAACAAAAGCAAGCATTGCAGGTCATTTAATCCATCACAATATAAGCACATATTGAATTTCATATTTCATAGAAATGAGAAAAGATTGATATAGAAGAAAAGGACCAAGTGTATAAAATTTTGAAACTGAGTTTTCTCCTGACTAATGCTTATCTCGCACTGAAAATTTCAATTACAGGGAAGCACAAGTTATGGATTTCATGCGGAACATAAATAACACACTTAATAGCGAATCTGAACCTTGTCTTCTTCTGGATTTTTTGAGTTAAAAACATCAGACTTCTCACGAAGTCTCTCCTTAAGCTTCGTTTTCAATTCTTCTTTGTTTTCATGTGCCTGGAAACAAGGGGAAAATAGCATCAACTTGATAAATGATCATGGTAGAAAGCAAAACTTGGCCAGTTTGCACGTATAAAACAGTAAACAGTTTGAAAAATGAACTCTTAACTCCTCGCCAGCAAGGCTCATACCAAATCAGAGGCTAGCCCATAGAATATGAGTCCTTAGTATTCGCTGGAGGAGTCAGAATTAAATTAAAGTGCCTCTCCTGAAGCAGGAAAACATACTTCTATTTCCAGACTATTCTCTGCTTCAACAATGGCAGCACCAACACTAGCTGATGAAGATGTACGTGCAACTTTTTTGGCCCAAACAAAAGATCCTTTGCCATCAGATGAGCTCTCCAGGCTGTGCTGAAAGGGTGAAGGTGAAGGAGCTGAAGCAAGACGAGAACCATGAAATCGAGCAACAGGAACCAAGGACTCAGGTTTAAATTGAGGCTCTGCATCATCTCCCCTTCTGGCCTGTGCCTTTTCCCGCTTGATTCTTTCTGACTGCCGCTGCAATGTACAAACAGACTAAAATAATAAATAATGACAACCTACACAAAAATGTCAAGCACAGGTCTATTCCAGAAAATTATTTTAGTTCAAGGGTGTTGATTTCAAAGATTAAACCTTCCTGCTTAAAATAAATATTTTTAGCACATAAAGAAAACACTATGGCTTCCCCCCTGTTTCTTTTGCCTAGACAAATGCATGGATACACTCAGAATCTGAATATATTTATCATGCTTCATGCAGTCTGAGCTGTCCATTTTGTGTGTGGTGTGTGTGTGTTGGTGCAGATTGGTCAACTACTGTTCTCCAAACCTTGAAAAGTACTAATATTCTCCCAAAAATGCAGCAGCATCCTACCACTGATAGACAAAGTTTAGCAAAAGAGTTTGGATATATGTTCCCAGATATCATCCCCCCAGGAATAGAAATCAAATGGCATATAGCATATTAAGTGTTGTTTATTTCTTTTATCTGTCTCCCTCTCCTTGTTCAAATAGATCACTTATACAAAGAACTGCCAAGAGCACAACTACTTCACATGTGAACATCTTTTTAATTCATTGCATCTCCAGCAACGCAGAGCAGTCCATTTATTATATCAGAAAAATTTATCGTGCACTATAGACTTGCTGCATCTAGAAATATATATTATGAACAATGAACAATTGGCACCAAAAGAGAGTACTGAAAAACTTGGAATATCTTGATCAAACATCCCATAAATAGAAGTATTCATGTAGTTTATAGAATCCTACTAGTGGTGTGAAGTGAAGATTCAACTTGTGAAAGACAAGAAAAAACTTTAACCTGGTGCAAGCGTGCTCTTTTCTGGAATATTTTATCTTCATAGGATCCCACTGCTTGAATAAAATGCTCGACATTGCTCAAATTTGGCTGAGAAAAAGAACAGAAAATTAAAAAATCATTTCAACGGTCTTCCAAAAATCCATAACAGTTTAGCAGCAAAACCACTATAAGCAGCTAGTAAAAAATATAAAGACATACATACCTTGCTTGCATCTGTCAGATACCCACCCATTGTACTAAACTCCTTCTTGTATACTGCAATTAGCAAGTTGATTGCACCCTGGAAAAGAAATTGAGCACAGAAAAAAAGGTCACATCAACCTACGTGTTATTTCCATATGACAAAAAAACAAGCTATAGTCTAATAAATTTACTTAAGGCAATTGCCTACCAAGCAGCAACTCAAATAATTAGAGTGCAGCATGGCAAAATCATATAGTGCCCAGCTTAGAATACATAATTGAACATTAGGTTAAATGTCCTAAATTCGATTGCATTAGTAGGACATAAGATAATATGACCACATCAGTACTTCACCAACATCGACTTTCACTATTCTCAATTAATCCCACTTGTTCACAGAACAAAGTCTCCAGTTGAGTTCAACGACCCACAATCAAATCCTATCAAAAGCATAGGTTTTCATGTGCAAAACTATCAAAGTTTAATGCCAGAATCCAATATTATTCTTTCTTCAGATGTACATTTCATTTCCTATATAGCCCGAAACAACAAGGATACAAAATTCAAATTCACATCAAGTATAAACAAATAATGTAGTCGACATGCGTTTAGAACACTAGCAAAATTCTGCGTAACTTCTAATATTCATCTTTACACCTTAAAAATCTAAAGGCCTCATTGGAACTGTTGAATATCACTTTGCAAAATACCAAAAAGATTATATTAAAACATTTAACTCTCTAAAGGTTCTTCACAATTCTCCTTCAGTATATTCAATCAGTGTAATAACATTCTCACATTTCTATTTTATTATTCAAAAAAAAAAGTGAAATATTTACAAACCTCGCGAATCTCCAAAGTGGGCATATGTGGCAAAAAATCATTGCCAACAAAGAAACACATGAATATAAAATCATCCACAACCCGTTCAAAATCGATATCAAATGGAGGGTTAGGAATTCTCATTTCAAATTCCAGATACTCTCTAAGAGTCCAAATATTGAGAAACTGCATCAAGAGAAAAAGAACCAAATGGATCAAATGATTAAATATGCAGTCATTGCATCTGTGCAAGATATCTACATGAATGACTCCCATATCGATTTAGAACATAACCCACCTGGTATGGCTTTTTTACTGCAACAGCCTCTCCACCTTTCTCATCAAATTCCCCTGCCTTCCTCTTAGCCTTTCCTTCACAGCCTGCAGCCAAATGACCCATCTGACCACACAGGAAGCATTTGTCCTGTTGTCCAGGTGTGAAAACAACCTGAAAAACACCATGAAAATAAAACAAAAATGTTTCAGAGAAAATTTTGAACATTCTGCAGGTGCCAGAACCAGTATCAACAAAGGGACTCATGCCATCTATTTCATTTCAAACATGACCATGCAAAAGTAAACTATTTCAATCAATTGAAGTAAGATGCATTCCGTTCTCTGTTACTTTATAATAATTAGTAGTAATAACTATAATGATAAAAACAAAAGAAAAGGCATAATTTGTTGAAAGTTAAATGACTTTTAGAATGGCAAACCTCTCGAAGAATTGAAAAATGAACCTCGTGGGTAGCTAAGGCTAACATAATCAGATCTGCGTCCTATCAAGGGCATCCATAAACAGAACAAACCAAAAGCTCAGATGGTTAGTGCCAGGAAAAAGCAAATGCAAAACTAAGTAGAGTGAAGATGAAGGAAGAGTTATACCAGACCATACAGGCAATGGCGTGTATTTGGATTGTAACCAGGAAGATTTCTCTGGAGACGGATATAAGACATAATCTTGTGTTCCCCTTCGCCAGGAACATTTGCATCAGAAAGGATAACCTTCACAAAATACAGATGCAGCAATGGCTCAAAACACTTTTTTCAATTGTCAACCAGTATAATCGCAGGAAAAAACAACCATCATCAAAGGAAAAACTAATAAGGACCATGAAATTAGCAATACCTTTATTTTTTTCCATCCAGGATCATAATTTAGCCTAAGATGAATGTAGTACTGCAGAGCAATTGAAAGAACAGCCATAAACTCAGTTCCAGGAGTGATAACATTGGAATCAAAAGTTTGTGATTCCTCCTTAGGTGGTAGCTTTCTACCCTCGCTCTCAAACTCTTGTCTTAGCCTCTCTTCTTCAGCTGCCTACAAATGGAATCTTTATAAATCAGTAACCATAATGCAATTTTATCTCCAATCATAAAGCTTTTTTTTTTCCTTCTTCTTTAGAATCATTAGAAATGAGACAATAACAAGATCTGGAATTTAAAGCATCCTGAAGAGGTGACCTAAGATATATAATGTCATTAGCAAAATATATGAAAAACAACTAGTTACTTTTTTTTTTTCTTTTCGACTACCATAGATTTATAAATTTTGTTGATGGCGAAACAGAACATCTCTCCACAGAATGAACTCGACCATAAAGTATCCGGGCTTTAAAAGACCAATGCAGTAAATGTGAAGCAACTAACTAACAAAGACAATGCATTATAACAGGAAGCTTGATGTTTTTCCCATTTGATCACAAGCTAACCTTAAAATCTACCTTTTATTCAAAAGAGGAATAACATAACAAATTGCAAATATTCCATTAAATTTTTTATGTTTCCTTCTCGAATTTGTTTTACATCTCTATAAAAAATTACAGGCAGTAAGAAGCTAGAGTTGGCACATACATCACTGCGTTTTGAATATTGATGAGCATAAAACAGGAAACCAACGAGTAATTTTACAAAACACAATCTCAGGTATTGATTGACTAACAAATTAAGAATTGACCCTGCCCGTGCCTACACATAGAGTACCAACTTATTATTCACAAATGCACATACCGCATCTGCTGCATCTTTAGCTGCTCTAAAACGCCTAGATCGTTGCTGATTCATTTTAGCACGAGGAGCAACACCATCTACCAGATATTTTCAGATGATTAGTATCACATACAATCATAACAAGATATGAAAGGCAATTTAGGCATTTACACATGCTTTCAGCATGAAATAATTATCGGAAAAACAAATACTTACCAATTGCCATGTATAGCAACTTTCTAGGTCTCACCATAACAAACAGTCTATCGATGTAGTCAAACATGCACTGGAATACCTCGTCAAAAGATGTAGGGGAAGGCTGCAAAGGATAAACCGCGTCAGTTAAAGCAGATTACCTAAAGCATCATTATCACAGAAACAAAATAAAAAATGCACAATCGCAGAGATTGTGATCTATATCAGAAACCATGCCAAACTGTTGCATCCTTTAAAAATATCCTAGCATGAACAGGCAATTGAACGGCAGTCTCTCTAGCAAAATCCAGCAAACTAGAGAGCTAAACAAATAACACATGTTCAATTTACTATTTGCGAGACAATTATTCAACGTAGAAACTACTGAAATTGACAAAATTAATAGCAGAACAAGCTAACACAAAAAAATCAAAATAAATCATACTCTGTCTTCGGGGTGGAAGCAAGGGTGAATAATCCCGTTCATGTCGAGATATAAATTATCATATTCGATGCTGTTAGGATTAGGTCTACTCGTATCCACTGGTATGTTAACTCCATCGATAACCACTGATTCTTCCTCGATTACATCCACCACAACTAACGGATACTTCTCGGCTAACCACCGATAGAAAGCCGGAACACCCATTGCCAGTCACTCGAGCTCGCAGCTTCGCGGATCTATCTATCTCGCCAAATAAATCGACAGCATACAAATCCTGCCTTAACCAGAAAAAGCACAAAAACAGAAAAAGGGAAGGAAAAGGAAACGGATTACAGAATTACGTGTCTGCTTATATTGCGTTTAGATATTGCGTTTCGAGACAACGAATTAGGGCATGCCATAAATTTTTTGGACATCTATGCCCCTGGTTGATTGGACAAAGCGGGTTGGGAAGAAAGACGTTGTCAGAAATCGGCGGGTGTATTGATGTCCTTACAGAGGCTGAGAGTCAGCGAGTCGGTACGAGTGTAAAAGTACTTGATTCGCGAGAGCATGTGTAATTTCATTTGGAAATTGGAATATTCTATTTCAAACCAAAATTTTATTTTGAATATAATTTTGGAATATAAAGTTTAGAATGTAATGTTTTTTTTATCAGTAAAAAATTTTTTTTAATAATATTATTAATGTTCACAAAAAATTTAACACAATCAAATATTTAAATTCGGATTATTAAGCATCTTATATGCATAACTCTCATTGAAGTAAAAAAAGAATTATTAAGCATCCTAAATGCATACCTCTCATTAAAGTAAAAAAAAAAAAAAAAGAAAAGTAAAAAAAAAAAAAAAGAATATAAGTTAAATGAAACTGTGATTGATATTATGTATTATAGCACGATAAAATATAAAATTAAATCAATCATACGTGGTTTAATGAAGATTTTTGAATTTAGAATTATCTCCATAGAAAGAGTTCTTCATCAGTTTGAAAAATCAATGAGATGGTACTTTTACTACTAAAAAAAAAAAAAAAAGAAATATAAGTAATGAACTAGTGATGATATTATGTATTATAGCACGATAAATATAAAATTAAATCAATCATACGTGGTTTAATTGAAGATTTTGAATTTAAATTATCTCCATAGAAAGAGTTTTCATCAGTTTGAAAAATCAATGAGATGGTACTTTTACTATGTAGTATGTAATGGTAATCTAAATAAAAATGATATTTAAAAACACAAATGGATTTAAAAATAAATAAATAAATTACTATATTTTCATATTTTTTAAAATATTTTGGAATACATCATTTTTCATGATTGTTTTAATTGATGGAAGGTGGGATATATAAAATTCACAAAGTTCATGAAATTTGGATTTTATAAATTATAGAATTTCATATTCAATTATTTGTTTTGATAGTAGAACCCTTGGATTTAAATTCAAGGGTCTCTAATTTCACTATAAGTGAGTATTTTACAATTGTGAATGCTACAAAACTAGATATATGATAAATACATAAAATTTCAATTAATTGGAAAAAAAAAAGCATATTACAATATACAATTAGAATCATAACTCAAATAAGTGCAAAATTTCCACCAAACAAAGCCTCAAAGCTACATGCCGTTTAAACTCTGAAGTCCCAAACGATACGACGTGCACTGTGTTCAAGCAAGAGCGAAAAGGTCAAGCCTGAACCGCTGGGCAAAAATAGCTTTCAGTTCGATTTGGCCCATTTCTTCTCAAGAATTTGGTCCCCAGCAAAAATGCAGACTGGCAGCCAACTTCCGTCCACAAGCTGGAAAGGGTAAAGCAAACGTGTGGATCTCTCTGCTCTTCCTTCAACGCTTACCAAAATGTATTACATTTGCCCAATCTTAGACTTTCCCAGTTTAAACGGATCTCTTCATATCACTCGCAACAGCACAAGCCGCTCCAGAGATTTTAGCACAGGACCATCATCATGTCTTTAACAATCAGACTACACATCACTCTCCACAGTACCTTCAATCTCCACACCAATAGCAAAACCAAATTCACTAGTTACTCCACCAGAATTAAACCCAAACCCATTTACCACACTAACCCATTGATTCATTTCGTATATAACAAACCCAAAATGCTAAATTCTTCTAACCCTGTTTCAGTTAAGAGCTCGCTTATCGATCCTGATGGTGGGGTCCTGGTGGATCTGGTGGTGCCAGAGAGCCAGAGAGGAGCGAAAGTTTTAGAGGCCGAGTCAATGCCTAAGGTGAAGCTGAATAAGGTTGATGTGGAGTGGGTGCATGTAATTAGCGAGGGATGGGCTAGTCCTTTGACAGGGTTTATGAGAGAAAATGAGTACCTGCAGAGTCTGCATTTTAATTCTTTGAGACTGGCGGATGGGACTGTGGTTAACATGTCGCTTCCAATTGTTTTGGCGATTGATGATGAGACAAAGGAGAGCATTGGGTCGTCGAAAAATGTTGGATTGGTTGCTCCTGATGGAGGTCTAATTGGCATTCTGAGAAGGTTGATAATCACTTGATCTCTGTCTTCTATTTTTATATGGGAGCTCTGTTATTTTATTTTAAAGTATGCAATAGAATATAAGCAATTCATATCAACTTGCAATTTTATAATTGCCTCATCGCATGTGGAAGGGTCATTTAGCAATCTTATCTGTTTGTATTACTTAAAAACATGTCTATGCACAAGTCAAATGCAAATTTGTGATTTTGGCTGCATTTGGGAATAACGACACTAATTTCCCCAATACGAAACGGAACTTCTATGCAACTGGAATTCGCTTCATTAAGAATACTGTGTTAGTTGGTTTAGGCATAAGTTACTTGGCAGTTCGATACATATTTTATGTATATCGAACTCTGGATAGCTAACCACTTCCTCTTCTTAGGTTTTGAAAAAGCACATGCTGCAAATATCCTAGTTACTTGAGATTTAACAAAGGAGGATGCGTTTTTACAAAAGTTTATTGAAATACAAAATTGGTTTCAGCTCTTTTGATAACACGGATTTTTAATGGGACCAAAGTTTTAGAAGAGGTTGCCAGCCTGTCACACTGTGGGGAAACTGACTCTGGTTAGCATGACATTACTTGAGAATTGATGGATCCTAGCAGAAACCATTCATGTTATTTTCTAGATATTGGCCTCCACATAACTACATAATGATTTTGTTTCACGGAATTAGTTGCATTTCCTTGTATAGTTTTCATTATTGTTACTTTTCTAAAACTATAACCGGAATACTAGTTTATGTACCTTGTCAACGAAATACATGAATCTCTTTTTCAGCCAAAGTACATGACTTAAATTTCTTTTGTTGCAGCATTGAGATATACAAGCATAACAAAGAGGAAAGAATAGCAAGAACGTGGGGTACAACTGCACCAGGATTGCCGTATGTTGAGGAGTACATCACACCAGCTGGTAATTGGCTCATAGGTGGAGATTTGGAAGTATTAAAGCCTATCAAATATAATGATGGGCTTGATCATTATAGGCTCTCTCCCAAACAACTTCGGCAGGAATTTGATAGGCGTCAAGCTGATGCAGTTTTTGCTTTTCAATTGAGGAACCCTGTACATAATGGGCATGCCTTATTGATGAATGATACACGAAGGAGACTTTTGGAAATGGGTTACAAGAATCCAATTTTACTTCTTCATCCTTTGGGAGGTTTCACAAAGGCTGATGATGTGCCTTTGGATGTTCGGATGGAACAGCATAGCAAGGTTATTTCTTCAATTTCTTCTATCTATCTTTTGGTAACAAAGGGCTGATGGACTGTGTTGTCAATATATATGGTATCCTTTTAATTTTCTTCCTTTAAATTAGTCTATTTTGCACAGAACGAGTGCTTACAGATTTGCTTTCAAGCAGGTGCTCGAAGATGGTGTTCTTGACCCTAATACTACCATTGTCGCTATATTCCCTTCACCTATGCATTATGCTGGTCCAACTGAAGTACAGTGGCATGCCAAGGGACGGATAAATGCAGGTGCTAATTTTTATATTGTAGGTCGTGATCCTGCTGGTATGGGTCACCCAACAGAGAAGAGAGATTTATATGATCCTGATCATGGAAAGAAGGTTCTGAGCATGGCTCCTGGGTTGGAGAAGTTAAATATTTTGCCGTTTAGGGTAGGTATTATTAGTTTCTTGCTCAACTGTTGAAACTCTTTTCCTCTCCTGTTCTCTTTTTTACACTTTAATTATTTTACAAAGGTTGGCAATTTCAAATTAGCACTAACAAGTTATCTTATTATAGTGCATTAGCTACTCTACATCTTATACAACCTGGTACAAACACCAGCAAACATCGTTGTATTTTCATAGTCAGTTGTGACTTTAGCAATTCCAGAATTTTTGAAATTACCATTCTAGAGACGGTTAACATTTGTTTTTAAACAAGATAAATGGTGTTTCTGGATGTATATTCCTTAGCAACGAATAGCCTTGCCCTTGAATAGTTGTTGGTCCTTACGTGATATATAGGTACGTATAAGGCAATAACTCCTCTCAAGACCAATAAGAGTGGGAATTTGTTTAAGTGCCCATGTTTGTTGCTTGTATCAGTATTGAAAGAATGAACAGAATATTGCAGACCCCATACAGAAAACTATTGTCAAGCTTGGTTAAAAAATTCTATATTTGATAATTTGGACTAGGTGGAAGAGGGTTAGAATTCAAACATTTTGAGATGATGGAAAAGTTTCCTAAACAATGTGAAGCGAGTAGATGCTCCTACAAGATGAGGCTGAATGCTAGGGCTGGTATTCGATATGCCCCATCCTTACAATTCTTCTTCTGCTTTGATATGTTTGTTCACATTCACCTCAGTTAGGTAGTCCTTACATCTTTGCTCTGGCTTTTGATGTTTTAAATATAGTGTTTATGCAATTCTCCTTTTAGTGTTAATCTCAGTTTTCTTTTCCTATTAAGTTTACTGTCTTTTTCTTGCTGCATCTTCACTCTAACAGTTTACCCTGCAAATAAATCATGGAGTAAATTTTCTTTGCTGTCTTGTGCAGGTGGCAGCATATGACACTGCAGCAAAGAAGATGGCATTTTTTGATCCATCTCGCGCTCAGGATTTCCTCTTCATCTCTGGAACTAAGGTATGAGTTAAGGTCCATGGATCTGACAGTAGTCATTAAGGCAATGACATTTTCACCTTTTTTATTACTCACATGATTTCGTAGGGACAGTGTCGAAATATTGATGTTCCCTCTTATTTACTCTCCTAATTTATGATGATTGAGATTGTGAATGTCGAAGTTTTCATATCTGATTTTGTAATATGACATTCATCATGTATAAACTTCCCTTCTCCTAACTTGATTTGCTCATGGTTTTCTTGCAGATGCGAACTTATGCAAGAAATGGTGATCATCCTCCTGATGGATTCATGTGTCCTGGCGGTTGGGAAGTCCTTGTGAAATATTATGAAAGCTTGCAGGTAGAAGAGGCATCACAGCAGTCAACCATTTTATCCGCTTAGATATGTGATTTATGATGCAAATTTCATGTGAATTAGTTCAAACAAGAGGAGAAGTATTCAGTAACATACCATCTGAATTAGTTGTTGCAGCCAGCAAATTGATGGAGTTTTTCTCATTGACTCTTGGCAGTAAGGTATCATTCTTTTTTGTTTTTCAAAACCAAGGTTGTGCTGTGCCTTGTATGGATGTAAAATATTGATAACTTGTTATTCGTTTTAAAGACAATTGCTTGTGTGCGCTCAAAGCATTTAGGATTTGTGGCGCTAAATAGAGTGGTTTCAACAGGAACCTTTGTATATTATTTTTGCTTAACCTTAAATGTAGTTGCCTGGGCCTGGCCCGCAAATGTGCCCAAGCTATTGTGCGTTTTTAATCAAAAAATTAAGGAACCCCACAGAGGCAGAATAAATAGATGATTATTCACCAATCACCACCATGAATCTGGAAGATGGATAAGGTTGAATATGTGATCTGAAAAACAGAGTGACAGTTTATGGCTGTTTCTTTTACTTGCGGATTGGGCTTAAATATACACTACCGAGTTAGAATTATCTTACAGATGCCAATTCGGGTTGAGTTTTAAAAGGTAAGGGGCTTTGACTTGTAGGTTTCAGAAACATTGCAATATGGTGGATTGCTTCTTGCCGGGTACTACTACTTTTCCTTCTTCTGCTATTGCCACTGCTACGTTCAGTTCAAGTTCCAAAAGTCGATTGCCATGTCAAAGTTATCAGCTAAGATCCATAGGCCATATCAACTATTATTGGATAAGTCAACAATGATGTGAGCTCTGTTTTTTTATTATGAACACCAAAGAAAGAAAATAAGAAAAACGAGTTGCAAATTCTGTAGTTGGTTGGTGCCACTTGTTTCTTCCCTAGCTAGTCGGTTCCACATATCTATTTATATTATAGGAGTAGTTGAAACATCTAAAGAAATCAATTTGCACAATTACCCGAATATTATTCATATCTATAGGGTCAGAATATTATTCAATTTGAGCACAGAAACAGGTAAAAAAAAAAAAAAAAAGCAAATTTAACGTACATTTACAAGCTATAAATATTAATATATTGGTAATTTCTTCACTTCAATCACGGCTCTCCAAAGTCTAAATAAAGTCCATAAACGCGCCCAATTTCAGTTCTTCTGACCCATAAGTCATATAACAAAATCAATCAAATCCAACACAGCTGGCCTGGACCCCTCCTTTAGTAATCTTTATTATTATTATTATTATTATTATTATTATTATTATTATGATTATGTTTACATCAAATCAATTTTGACATGAAAATAGACAAAACTGTCCTCTTTTTGGATATGTTAACAACAAAACACTTTCGTGTACATATTTTCTTAAAATGCCTGTGAGGTACATCCGTAAGTCCTCTAATTTTCGGAACCTTCCTCCGGCCCCGGCTTAGCTGTCCGGGGGCCATGGCCGAGCGGCTTTAATTTTCTCATTGATTTTTATAAAACAAAAAGGAAAAAAAAAAAAATCAGAAATTAGGTTTAAAGTGCATGGTCTTAAATTTGAAACAAAATGTGTGGCTAGAGAATTCTAGCAATGAACTTCATTAGCTGGGTCGTCTAGGGCCATACTGATAAGTATTGTTCGATTTCATAGTATGTTAGTTAAGGTTTCTTTTGTTGATTACACTTTATATGATATGTATGTTCATTTGTGTAGTCTGTGTCAACCCTTCTCTTAGTACTAAACATGTTTTATAGTTGTCTATTCAATTTCCTTGAAGAATCCTTTTCAGTTCAGCTCATGCCTTTCTGGGTTTTCTGTTTTTAGTTATACATATTAGAAATGTGGTTCTAATTAGTATACCAAATTGAAAAACTTCCCTTCTATACACCATCAATAATGGTTTGAAAGAAAAGTGTAAATTGGAGATGCTCAAAAAAGGTGATCCAAACTGTGTAGTAATAGTTGAATTTTAAGAGAGTTAAGTAATGCCATGCATGTAGCCACAGTTGGGTTAAACTTAGAATTTGAATATATCAAATTCCTTATAGAAATCAAATATTTCGTTCAATTTGCGAGCGAATAGTATTTTCAGGTGAATTTTATTGTAAGATTAAAGAATCGAAACCTTAAATACCATTATGGCTATGAACATGGAAATACTAAAGTCCTTGGAATATTATATTATAGATAACATGGTCTTCATGTGCTTAGCTGAAGAATTGGGAGTCATTTTCTACCCTAGAAATTTGCATGCATTGCTTAATTTAGCTGTGATTTAGATATATATGTATATGAATAGAGTCACAGCTGCTGCCTTTCGGTGACTATAGTGGAACCCACCTTCTAATCCCCTGTTTTAACCATTTACTAAACCCCAATCTCAATCACAAATCACAGAACAGCTAGACTACACTTATTGCCATGAGAGTTAACGTACTGTCATTGTACGAGTTATAATTAATCACGAAGAAGGAAGGAGAAGGGGACAGACCGGACGTTGCCGTATTAAGCACTAATTTGGTAGAATTAAAGACAAGCATTTCAATTTTAGAACATGCATGGGGAGGAGACTAACCTATATATATATATATATATTTCTGATTTCTGAACCAATAGCTCGGCTATAAAAATATCAGCGGTTCTCATTTATTTATTTATTTATTTTCTCTCTCTATATATATATTTATTTATTTGTGATTATGACTATGTGGTTGTGCTGGCCTAGCCAGAAATAGTTGGAGGACCACATGCCCTTAAGTCCTTTTATAGCTGAGGAACAATTAATGTGTTCATAGCAAGAGATCTCCTAGAAAAAGTCTCTTGTCCATTTTCTTGCTAAATCCGTATAAGCTAATTAATTTCTTATCATCCTTTTTCTCCTTTCTTCTTTCTTCTTTCTTCTTTTTGGTTAAATCCTAGCCACTAATACATGTAATATCAAGATTTTTATATCAAATCCTACCCTAATCTCAGGGACTATGACCAAAATATATACTTTTGATTATAATCAATTGAGGCAATTAATATTATATGCCAAAGTTAATTAATTTTATTGCAACATAGTAAAAGAAAAGTTACATATTTATAGTTATGTAGTTGAATGTAATTATATGAAACGGCTCAACTAGTTTTGAGGTGATTCAAACAAGGCAAAAGAGTTGGCCACTTGCCCTTATCAATGATCGATGCAATGAATTCACCTAAATGAGACGTAGCAATCAAAACATTTCTCTGAAAACAAATAAATTGGTGTAGTCATATATATATATATGCGAAACGGCTCAACTAGTTTTGAGGGTTTTGATTCAAACAGGCAAAAGAGTTGGCCACTTCCCTTATCAATGATCGATGCAATGAATTCACCTAAATGAGACGTAGCAATCCAAAACATTTCTCTTGAAAACAAATTTAAATTGGTGTGTCATAATATATATAATTATATATATATATTATATATATTTATTTTACACCTCCAAATGTAAGTGTAATGAATTTATTATTTTTGCTCTCTTTATCTGTCATCACAAGCTCAATAATTAAGGTGAAACGAAATTTCTAGAATTTGGATTTATTATCTGGTTATAACATACACTCATGGATAGACCCTATAATAATGGAAATTCGGTTTGTTATTATATAATTAAATTTATGCTATAATTAAACATATCTTCTGGGTGGAGTTATTGGTGAAAAGAATAGCACTGAAATTACTAGTTTGCCGTTGCGGCAGTCTCGAAAGCAGAAACAAGCAAAATAGAAAGAATTGTGTCAAGCCATCCCCCTCCAAATGTAAGTGTAATGAATTTATTATTTATTGCTCTCTTTATCTGTCATCACAAGCTCAATAATTAAGGTGAAACGAAATTTCTAGAATTTGGATTTATTATCTGGTTATACATACACTCATGGATAGACTATAATATGGAATCGTTTGTTAATTATAATTAATTAAATTTATGTATAATTAACATATCTTCTGGTGGAGTTATTGGTGAAAAGAATAGCACTGAAAATTACTAGTGCCGTTGGGAGTCTCGAAGCAGAAACAAGAAAATAGAAGAATGTGTCAAGCCATCCCTAAAGAGGAGACAAAGCAAAATCTGTATCTTGGAAACTCGAAGAAGGGAGAAAAAAAATTTCAAAATGGAAGAATTAAACGAAGCTAGCATGAAGAAAGTGAGACCTGATGGAAATTAAAGGGTCATGTGAAAAGTTAAAACACAGAGAGCAGCTGAGGTACACAACAATGGCAGGAATGTTTAACCATTTCCATTTTTAGCTGAGGCAAGAAATAACTTCCCGAAAAGATTTTTAAGGAAAATAATGCAGAAGGAAATTGGGAGGATACTTCTTATCAACTTGAAGTACATTAGAGACAAAAAATTTACTTGAAAGTTGAAAAATCAAAATATAATATTAGAAAGAAAAATTTAAGAGAGAGAGAAAGAGAGAGAGAAATTTTCTTGAGGGACCATGGTGTCCTTAGGAAGGGCAACATGAAGGTCTAAACCCAATGGGTTTGGCACCAAGCATGTCCTTAACCCTCTCACGAAACCCCAAAAACATCTATGGTCTGTCCTTTGCCCCCACATGCCCTTGCTTTCTCTCTCTAGCACACTCCTCTCTCCCCCCATAAATACCCTATAATCTCCCTTCTGCCTTTTCACACCAACTATAACAACACTCTTTTCTCATTTCTCTCATCAACTCGATACCAAAAGTTTTCTTTTTTTATTCTCTTCTTACTAGAAAAAAAAAAGGAGAAGAAAAAAGAGATATGGCTATTAGGAAATCGTCGAACAAATTGTCTCAGACAACAGTTATTAAGCAGATCCTGAAGAGATGCTCGAGCTTAGGGAAGAAACAAGGGTATCACGACCAAGAAGGGCTTCCTTTAGATGTGCCAAAGGGACACTTTGTTGTATATGTTGGTGAAAATAGAAGCAGATATATTGTGCCCATTTCTTTCTTGACAAGACCTGAGTTTCAAACCTTGCTTCATGAAGCAGAAGAGGAGTTTGGGTTTGATCACGATATGGGTCTTACCATTCCTTGTCAAGAACAAGTTTTTCTGTCTCTAACATCCATGCTCAGATGAAGACAAAAAAAAAAAAATGAAAAGAAAAAAGAAGCTAGAGCTAAATACATTCTTCAGGTTAATCAGTTTTATTATATGCGGGGATCTGTCTGGAGAAAATTAATGACTGTAGAGATGAAGCTGCTCACTGCTTCTCTGTTTTAATTTTCTTTCTCTTTCTCTTTCTCTTTCTCTTTCATATATAATTCTTTCTCTGGGTTTTTTTTTCTTTTACTGTGACCCAAGAGAGAAAAGTAGAAACCCAAGAACACTATTTATGGGTTTAGACGCCATGTAAATCTTCAAGTTTGTAATTTTTCCTTACAGTGTTGTGGGGTTTGTTACCAATGTATAACCTGTGGGAGAAGAACTAATATTAATTATAGTACATTCTCACTTTATTTTAGGGTTCTTGCCATTGACAGTTTTTAACAGTTAAACTGTTAACCCCTTGCCCAACGGATTATTTCTAAGTTAACAGAATGTTTTGTCAGAGAACTCTTGTTCCCATATCCATGGGATCTTCTCAACTTCGTGCAATCTCAACTGTTTAATTCTTTATCAGATTTTTTCTTATTTAAAAATAAATGGGTTCTTGCTGTTAAATGCTATATTAATATAATTTAATTATCTGGGCATGCATTTCCATGTTTGGATTTGGATCTTTCACTTCACGGCTTTCCTGCTTATGATATTAATTAAAAAATATTTGATTTTAATAATGATTTTTATTTATTTTTATATATGAGTTTGTTTATCAGTCATCTAATATTGCAGACTTGTACAAATTTATTAAATTTCTTCAAGTGAAATGAAACTAAAATTGAATAGTGTTTATTAGAATAATGATCGTTTTGAAATTTACTGAAGCGCAATGAGTGGGGATTCTATTGAAACAGTTGAGGCATTTTTCCTGAAAAAGTGGCTTTATGTTGCGGTTTCTGCCCCTTTCAGTACATATGAATGTGATTCAATTATTAATTGTTGCAACTCTCTACAGGAGATTCATCGAACTTAACGTAAAAAATTTTTTCCTCCTAGGAAAATCCATTTTCCTGGAGATCGAATCTGTGAATCTCATTCTCACGGGATTAAAATCGTTTTTCACTTAACCAAAAATTTTTATTTTTTTTTAATTTTACTTTCATTATAGACGTTAAATATTCATAATATAATTATATGTATTTATATATTTCATGTGTTAGCTTTTTAATGTTTTATTTTTTATGTTTTAAATAGATCCGGGTTTGAATCTCCCATTTTTAACAGTAAAAAAAAAATTAAAATTGTGTATTATTATTATTTAAAGCGGATGAAATATTAAATTAATAGGCCGAAAAGGAAAGGTAAAGAGAATTTTCTTTTGTTTGTTTGTCCGTTGAAGTAAGAGTAGAGAAAATCAGTAACAAGGCCATGTGGTGGGGGCCCACTAATAAGTCTAAAAAATCGTGAAGAGCCCAACAATGACTCACCTCGGGCTGAAGTGGTGGCCCACTAAGTGGTTGGTTCAGATTGGAGACGCAATTGGCTACTAACTCTTCTCTCTTCAATACAGTATGTAACTACGTATTGAATAATGTACAAATATCAAATTGTTTTTCCCTTTTTCTGAAAATAATAAATAAATAACGATATTTGTTAGCATCAGTGGCTTGGCTTAGCCTTGTAACTAGCTAGCTAAGACCCAAAAAAAATTGTACGGATGGGACACTCAGCCAGCGCTGCATGTTAACGGACCGCGCCTAGGCTTTTGGCCGGTGCATCAATGCATATATGTTCTTCCACCAAAGTCATTTGTATTTTTTTCAAATGAATTTTAATTATAAAATTAAAATTTTAAAATTTGAAATCACAAGATTTTATTTAAATATCACCACTATAATAGTACGTGAATAAAAAAATATTAAATCATGATTTGATTAATCTTCTGAAATTCTCGAACTCTTTCAATTATTAAATTTTTTAGTAACTCGGTATACTAAAAAAAAAAAATTTCTTTATTATATAATTTACAATATTATTTCAACCATAAAATTTTGAAAAGAATAAGAAAAAATATGAACCATTCACCGACGAGTTAGAAACCATTTGAAACATGTATTCCAACTATATGGCATGTCTCCAGAATTGTCTGTTACCTGTTATTTACTTTTGTACAGTAGCAATAGCACTGTACCATTTTTCCTAGTGGTTTAGCCTAAGTTTAGCAGTGAAGAAGAACATGGCTAATGTATACATAGAGTCCCATCTTTTCAGAATTAGCCTAACTAGGTTTCTACTATTACTATATAAAATTACAAATTTAATCATATCTATGGTTTTTAATTTCCATTTCACTCAATCAGAACAAGAAGAAGAAGAAGAAGAGGTTTCTATTATTATAATATATAGAACAAAGTGATAAAGTAAGATATGGGATTGAAATATATATGTAAAGACAAAGCTCACATGTAGAATAGTATGGTCCAAGAAAAGAAAGATGTTATGACATTTTTTGGTTCAATCTTTTAATGGTTAGATTCAAAATGTAATAATAAGAGTAAATTACAGTTGGTATGAATCTGTTTTTTCTGTTTCTTTATTCTTCCATGTCTTTTCAATGTTAATTGTTACTTGTCCATTTTCATTTCTTCTTCTTCCTCAAAGTTCAAACAAACCTAATCTTCTAAATTTCTTTTACATGGGATATTCCATTTTATACGCTCTCTGTCTGTCTGCCCTACTCAAAGTTAATCCAGTAGTGGAAATGACTGCAATCAAAAAAGAACAAAGCAATTCAACCAAAAAAAAAAAAAGAAAGAAAGAAAGAAAAAAAGTGCACTGCGATTAAGACATTAAGGGGTAAAAGATGGCCAGAATATTTTTTAGTATTTATATTATTAATTAAAAGGTTGATTTAGAGGCAATTAATAATGATAAAGGTTAGAAGAGTTAATTAGAAACAGAAGTCATGTGATTGTATCAAATCAAAGTGGTTAAGATGTGACATTTGTGCTTATCTTAACAATTAGGCATGTATAATTGCATTTGCGTTATAATCAAAATGTCGGCTTATTAAAGCCATTTTTCTTCTAATGATGGGAACAAAAAATCCGACAAGTCCATTAAAATTACTGTGTAGAAGGAAAAGTAAAGCTACAAAAGAACTAATTATTGGGAATTATAATTATGATTAAAACATGTAATTAAGCACAATAAATAAAAAAGGATCTGTAGAATTTATATTGGCAAACTCTTATCTATAAATGTTAAAGCACGTGTGGAAAAAAGATGTATAAATCTCTTTCTATAACATAATAATAATAATAATAATAATAAGAGAAGAAGATAAAATTTTATGGGTAGAAAACATGGATCCAACAACAAGAAAGCTTAGTTTGAATTTAATGCATTTTGTACAAAACTTCAATTAATTTGTTTGGTGGTGCGATTTTTAGCAATCGGAAAAGGGTGAAGGACAAGGGAGAGCCATTTATGTTGGGAGGTGAGTTGTGTTGTAGGGTATAGATGTTGGGTTCAACATTTATGCAAATGAGAAAATTTGGGTTTTTGAATTCTTGATTTTTTTATTTATTTATTCAATTTGGATTTCACAACTCATTTTCCTTTTGAAACAAATTAAAATTCAATTATAAATCTTCAATGGAGTTTCTCTGGTTTTCTTTGATTTTCCTTTTGAGTGCGGTTCTTATAGAACAGCTCTATAGAAGTTACTGATTATAAAATTAACTAGTCTTTTTTTTTATTATTATTACTTATTGAATAAATGTGTATATATGCAAATGACATGAATCCCTGATTTCAGTATATCTGAGGCCTAACAGGGTGTGCTATGTTTTTATTTGAAGTGCACAAAACAGTCAAATGCGCACAGTCATGTTCAAAGTTCCTATTCATAAAATATTCAATGGAAGGTTCCAATTTTTATATTATTACTATTATTTTATTATTAATTGATTATTGCGGAATGGTTCCAAAGAAAAATACCTACTTTCCGATGGAAATTTTCTGGTTGGACTGAAAGTACTACGGGCCTAAGGTTAGAACACGTAGAGCCCATTAAGAGTTGATTGGGCATTCGGATCGGACGAGCCCAGGAAACACAACAATGGTAACCATATGACGCGGTTATCCACAGCTTAACTCAAAGATAAGTTAGTAACCCTGGTAATCCACCATCCACCTGATTTGCTTATAGTTCTAGGTAAAAATGGCTAACTCGACTTCAACTATTATTGTACAAAAAACATGAATATATAGATATATTTATTACTATTATTTTATTATTTAATGATTTATTGCGGAATGGTTCCAAAGAAAAATACCTACTTTCCGGATGGAAATTTTCTGGTTGACTGAAAGTTTACTTTACGGGACTAAGGTTTAGAACACGTAGCCCAGTTAAGGATTGAATGTGTGACGGCCATTGCGGATCGGACGAGCCCAGGCAACCCACCCCAACAATCGGTTACACCATTATGACGCGGTTAATCCACAGCTTAACTCCAAAGATAAGTTAGTAACCCTGGTAATCCACCATTCCACTGATTTGCTTATAGTTCTTAGGTAAAAATGGCTAACTGCGACTCTTCAACTATTATTGTACAAAAAAACGATGAATATATAGATATATATATATACCAACTTATATATATATATATATAGTATATATATATATATTAAGAGAAATTAACAAAGAACATATATAGAGAAATTAAAAGAACAATAAAGCTTCATTTGGTATTTATTTAGCTGGGTTGTTGCCAAAAAAAATTTACTAAAATAAGAAAAACCATTTAAGAACTGACAAAACATAGGATTATATTCAGATATTTTAAGGTCCAGAAACTTAGATCAATCGAAGAAATTACACAAAGGAAAATGAGAAAAAAAGAGCCTACATATGTGGGGGGAACATATACAGTCATCAGTTACAAAAAAAATAAAAAAAAATTACAGGGCTTTCAAAGCATCGGTTTCTTAATAAGAAACCCAGGCAAACATTTCCAAGGATGATTCTAGCACCAATAAGGATAGATATCTCCATTTTATGTGCTTTGGATTATTAATTATCAACCTTTTGATTTTTCCAACCATATCATTATTATGCTGCACTGCAAGCTGCAAGCCTAATTGCCATTTCTTCCTTTTGAGGAAAAGAACCTGCTAAAGCCTCTTTGATGTTTCTCTGGTGTTCCAACAAGAGTTGAAGAAGAAGAAGTTGACTTGGTGGATCTGTGTTGCGGTTGCTTTGAACTGATTGGTGATCTTGAGAGGCTTGTTTCGGCGTCCGATTGGTTGTAAAAATCCGTAGGGGATTCACCACCTGTTTTGGGCAGATTTGTTGAAACAGTAGCATCCATTTCTGCCTGATCAAAATCTTGCAAGTTCATCCCACTTGTAGTAGGCTCATCATCACCAAATCCCTCACCCCTTTGGCTCCTCTCACTGTATGGAGATCCCATGATTTCTGTTTGAGGACGCAAAGCTTTCAATTGCTTGCCAAGAAGAAATATAGTCTCTTGGCACTCCGCTAGTTTTTCTGCCGCAGCTGTTAATTCTCTTTCCTGTTCATAATAACAACACTTTCGAGTTCAGATTTTCAAGTTTCCATGTAGCAAAAAATGGTTTGTGGCTTTTCATCTTGGTAACATACAAAAAAAAAAAAAAAAAAAAGGAGGAATAGGATTATACAGGAATCAGATTCTAAATTCAGAAAGCCAGAAAGACCTTGAGATCAGCTCCTGACTGACCTCTAGTAAAGGCATCAGTTTACTCAGGAGGATAGTAAATGTGGAAACAAAGAAAAAAGAATTTATTCTTTTTCAAGTATTTGGAAGGGTACCTGAACCTGATTTGTCTTTTCTAATCTTATAACCAATGATTAAAAAAAATACAAAAAAATAAAAATAAAAAGAGAGGAAAAGAAAAGAGTAAACTTACGTTTGCAGTTGCTCTTCAAGCTCCTTGCTTCTGGTCAAAGCATCCCAGTGGCAACGTTTTTCTTCCTGAAGCTCGTTTTCTAGAGTTCCTGCTTTTGCTCGCAAAATGTTTACCTCAGTTTCCAACTCCTCTGCACGAGCTTCAAGAGATCGATATGACTCTGCCATACATTTTAGCTGAGTTTCAGATAAGCTGTTTGACTTCTGTGCAGAAGTCAATTGTGCTTTAGCTTCAGCTAGAAGCTGCTCGGTTTCATGTAATTGGGATTTGGTCATTTCTAGGTTTTCAGTGCACCTAGCAAGATCCATGGCCATGTTATCTTTCTCTGTTTTCAGTTCTTCAAATTCCTCTAGTGAGACTTTGCATAATGTTGTATTTGACCCATAGCCTGATACCAAGTTCCCATCATCAGGGACCTCAGGGTTAGAGGTAGGGCTAGAAATGTGGGCACAACCATTTTGATACCTTTCTCCTGAGCAGTCCCTTTGAAGAACCTTATTCTCTGGTAAGGCAACCTTATCTATGCAATCAGGACTATTGATTTCTCCTTCAGAACATTTATAACCCAGGACATTAAATCTAAGCTCGCTGGCTTTGGCTAATACATGAGAAAGATCAAAAATAAAATCAACCAAACTTGTATTGCCATTTAATACTTTATTAGAAGTGACTGAGAATTCCTCAATTTTTTGGCTCAGACCACCATCAGAAGATGTGTCATGAACTACCATTGCTTCTTTACCCAGGAACAATACAAAGTCATGAATACTGGAAATGGCAGCAGCCAACTCTTGGCTTACAGAGTGCACAGCTTCTGTGGATGCCTTTATATCTTGGGACAAAGTGATTTCCTTCTCTCCAGTTAAGCTAGCATCTTTCGGACAAGTCTGCCCATTGCTTGTTGCATCAACAGTAACTACTTCCTCAGATACACAACTTACAGAGGGCTGATGCAGAGCATCATGTGCATCCTGCACAACACGTTTAACATCGTCTAAAACTTTGCCCATGTCAACATCCTTAGATGCATACTCAAGTAACAAAGAAATCCTTGATTGAAGCTTCATCAAGCGTACATGATTCACTGATGGATCCAAAGTAGAATGTCCTTCAGAGAGGGCATCTTTGCCCAATGAGACCTCTCCTGAAGTATCACCATTTGCAATTTCAGATGTCTTATTTTTTGGAGAATCTGAAATAGTGCTGGCACCATTTTCATTTAAGCAAGCTAACTTCTCCATCTCCAGAAAATCATCCATAAGCTCCAAGTGTTTTACAGTCTTTGTCTTATTTGACTTTTCACCACTCTTTTCCTTCTTTAATTGAGAGAGCTCAGAGATCAATGATGTCGCCAAAGAGTCGGCACAACTTCGGTCATCATCATTTCCATCTTCAGACATTGAGGTCAAACTAGGTGGATTGCTCATATTTTGACTGGAGTAACCTTCTGTAGGCACCTGAACCGTAGATTTTGGTGAACTTTTCTGTTGACTGCTGACATGAACTTGTGCTTCTAAACTTTGAAGCTGACTTGCTGTCTTGGCACACAGATTCCTAGAAGCCAGCAGTTCACTATTACGTTTTGCTAAAGCTTCTTTCAGCATCTTTGTTTCTTCTTCCATGGCCAATAAACGCTCTGTGAGAAACTCATTCTCTTTTTGGAATTTTTGAGCATTATCCAATGAAAATTCAGTCACAGCAGACAGATGTGGACTAGGAGGTTTAACAGGTGACCTCCTCAGCCGAGAATCTCCATAATCTCGGCCTAAACTCTCAACCTCTAACTTCATTTGGGCAAGCGCAGCAGGACCAGGCAACTTTTTCCGCACAAGACCACGTAATCTTTGGCACTCTGCTTCCAGCTTAGCTATTTTTTTTACTCCCTCCATGTGCTGCTTGTTTGCTGCTTCAGCAGATCTCATGCTCATATTCTTTTCCTCATTACGAATCTCTAGCTCCTTGGCAGCTATGTGTAATTCATATTTAAGTGAATTTATTTCCCTTTCACACGATTCAATATTGCCCTTCAAAAGTTCAATCTCAGCCTCAGCTTGTGATTTTTCTTCAGTTATTTTCATTAGCATGTTAGAACGCTCTTGTAGAGACCTTGAAAGAGCAGCATTTTCAGCTGCAGACCTAAGGAGTTCTTGGTCTAAGTTATTTATCTTTGCTTCAAGCTCGAACTTAATTTTGTCTAATTGCTTGGTCTTAGAGAGAGCGACATCTTGCAATTTCTGTTCATGCTCTTCCTTCAGGTTTCTTATTTGTCGCATGCACTCTTTAAGAGCACCATCCAAATGTGACGCACGATCTTCAGCAGTGAGCTTTGAAAGTGTGACCGTTTCTAGATGATTTTTCAGTGCCAAAGCTTCTGCTTCAGCCTTTTCCCAACCTGCAACAAATGATGGTCCCAATATGAGAAGTTACTACCAAGAATGTCAAGAAACTTCAAAGATTAATCAAAACATGTTATTCCTTGGGGTAAATGTGATACAAAGTGAGGATTATACCTGAAACGGCTTCTTCAGCAACTTTAGCATGCTGTTTCACCAGATTTTCCTTTGTAGTCATCTCTGAATTTGCTGCAGACAGCTTTTCATTTAACTCCTTAATCTGATCCTCCAGAGTCTGAAATTGCTGCTCATATGTCTTCACTTGATCCTCCAAACCAGTCAGATGGGTGTATGACTCCACCGAAATTTGAACATAGTTGGGCTTTTTGTAGTTATCCTATTAACATAAAAAAAACACAAAAGGAAATAAATTTGAATGAACCAATGAAGTTCTGAGAAATCTAATGCATCAGCACAACAGGACACTAGATATGAGCATAGTACCAATTAAAATGCCCCACCCTATAATAAGATCTGCACAAAGATATGACTTGGATTCTTTTCCACATCTCAGCCAAAGAGCCAATGGAACAAAAAGGTTAAAAAGTGGCTTAATTGACATTTTTTCCGAGATGGAAAAGTATTCTTTCTTTTTTTTTTTTTTTGGGAGATCTTTTCTGATTCCAAATCTTTAAATTCACAGAAAACTCATCAGCTTAAGCACTGTGAGGTTTCTTAAGATTTCCTAAAACTACATAGAATATTTAGAAATGCTGGATTGCTTGTCATTTAGTATCATAAATCATCCAAATAGAGTTAACCATTCCACTGTATAGGTGCATTAGGGAAAGGAGGACACTGTGTATGAGCATACCTTGTCTGCCTGCGATCCAGTTGAAGCCAACGTGCCACCACCAGAATCTGTAGCTGTAGCTGTTTTTTCAGTCTTATCAGATGATTTTTTCTTCCAGGGCCAACTTCGACGGTCCATTGTAGACTGTAAATGGGTGAGGATTAATAAATTATTAGAAAGCATAGATTATAAATTGACATCAGTCTATGAAAAAAAAAATTGATAGAATAGGTAAAAAGAGACCAGTACAAATTGTTGTCAGCTGCATCTTAAATCACTAACTAGCATTTTATGAATGACAAAAGGTTTTTTATTAACACAGAATACCTTGGAAATTTTATCAACTTGATGAAAGCAAAGATCCTAAAATCGCCATTGCTTCCATAACAAATAAGTAGGATTATCCATTCCAAAAGTTTATTTATTTACTAAGGAGAAAATGACATGAGATCAGATGCGGTCTGTCTTCACTTCACAAACATGCGCTCTACAAGTTATAGCTTCCCTTTGCAATGTTTGCCCCAAATCTAAGAAAACAACAGAATCTAAAAGAATGAAATGACAAAAACAACCTTCAAATTAATGAAGTGATAAAGATGAGCAGTTGAGAAATTATCAGATTGATAACTAGTCAGTAATCAGTAAGCATATATGGAATTCTCGTTATTGGCATGAGAAAGCAAAACTTAAAACTGGTAATTCTTTTTATTGTTAGAAAGATAACTGAGCAAAAGTTGCCACCTTACCGTCTTTTATTTGACAACAATGATAGTTACAGTCAACTAAGTGAATCAACATCAGTTTTTCCAAGTTATAAAATTTCCTTTTAAATCATCCACTTTCTTGACAACCAAACAGAGTAAATGAAAACAGCTAGATGGGCAGCAGCAAATCAAAGTAACTAGAACATTTCTTTTTTACCAAATGAAAAAACACAGAGCGGCGAAATTTTCCATGAACTGAAGCCCCGAAAATGAGAAAGAAATATCAAAAAATGAAAACAGCATGCATTATAAATAATTTCATTTCTAGATATGAATCAAAAATTTATCTCCTTCGAAATATTAAGATCATCAATGTCTTAAATGTTCCAATTAGAGTATACTGAATCGGATGAGCATGCATAAGCTAGAGATCTAATCAGGTTAATATCTAACGAAGATCTTATAATCGCACAATGAAATTCACAAAAGCTAAAGAGAATCAGCTATGGAGAATTTTTGAGAAATAAGAATTAAAAAGAAAAACTATCATTGACTAATTGAAATTGGAAGAATCAACATTTTCTTCTCCCCAGATAAAATTTAAATTGAGGAGATAAACGATGACCAATACGGTGAGTGGAGTAGAGAAATGTACTAACTGGAATTTTTTCAACAGAAAAGGCACACTCACAAGCTATGACTTTACGAAGCAACAAGACTGACAAGCCGAAACCAAAGTCCAAAGACGGCTATTGCAACTCCGAAATAAAAAGGAATAGCCATTTTAGCTTGCTCGGTACAGCTAAAATTTTCACAAAGATTATACTCCACTAGATAAATCAAAACTGCAAATAAACAGAGATTTTAAGGAAAAAATGGAAAAAAGGAAAAACTTGAAATGAAGGAAACCAGAACACCGCCGACAAGGAGAGGAGAGAAACAAAATCTACAATTTGTCAAAAAAGCAACGGTTAGCAATGGCCCAAATAAAACCAAAGATTGTTTTCAAAAAAGCCACAAACAGACGGAAAATTCACGCTAACCTCCCCTGTCTCCGTCTTTTTTCTCTCTCACACCACTCTCACCAACAGCCTAAGAAATAGACCATTACAGAAAACTTAAGCTTATTAAATACATATCATCAACTCACCAGTTGAAATGTAGCTTCAAGTGAGATAAGATAAGGACTGAAAATACAAGCAGAATAGTACGGTTGAGATAAATGCCGATCTAAACTTAGGTATTACTTTTTGTACTCTGTTTTTGCTTCAGACAGTAGAAATGGCGATGAGGTGGTGGTGGTGGTGGTGGTGGTGGCGGTGTTGTGGAGGCTTAGTGGGAATGATGGTGGTGGTACTACCAGGTGGGTAAGGAAGTGGAAATATTCGGTTCTATGTGTCACTTAAAAGGCAAGACGTTGCAAAAGCTCCAAAATAATCACCTTTAAATTATTTTATTTTTATCACTAAGTTTAAAAGAAAATAAATGAAATTAAGAGGAAAATGTGAAATGGTTATATTTTATAGGATTGGTAGCTACACAAATTGACTACTTTGTCCCTAAAAAGTTTACAAATGGCGAATGAGTCCCCCACACTTGTGCCAGAAGCAAGAGCTTAGCTTAGCTGTATCCCGATATTTGTAAAGTGGAGTTGAGTGTATGTTATCTTTGTGTGCGTGTGTGTGTGTGTGTGTGTGTGTTACGACTTTGGACCACCGTCACAGCTCATAATCTCTTAGTGCTGTATACAGACCATGTGCTTCAACTGCTTGGAGATTTCGTGCATCGCAGCATCTTAGCCGTTGATCTGTATTTACCCTGAACTCATTTTATACTTCAGCCGTGGGAAATTTCTGGCTTACACCTATAGCCGGCGTCCATGCACCGAGCCAATAAAAAAAATATTAAAAAATATTACTGTTAAAATGTGATTGTTCATTGAATATTTATATGGTAAAAATTGCCGAGGTTCTATTTTAAGAAGACAAATTTATAAATTAACTATCTGCCTAATCCCTATTGTAATAATAATTATCTGCCTAAAATTTTTTTTTATTATCACAAATATCCTCTGCCCGCTGAGTTGAAATTAAATTTCATTCGCACCGAATTGATTCGTTAAAAGGTAAAATACTCTAAATGAATACTTGTCCACCTTAATATATTTATAATATGACATAATAAAAAAAAAAAAAAAAAAGGCATTGACTTCTTATAATATAGTGTATATTTATCAACATATATACATCTATTACTCATTCTATTCCTATAAATTTCATACCTTTTGAGTTTTTTATTCTATTATATGATATTTCTAGAGAATAAAGATAGTGCTTTACCTTTTTTTTTTTCGAAATTTCCATAAAACTTTATATTTTTTAGTTACGTATAATTAACAAAAATGTTATATATAGTCAACTGTCTTTTTTTTTTAATAATTGAAGTTATTCAATTTTTTTTTTTTTATTCTCGTAAAAAATGAATAAAGTACCAAATTTAACCGAATAAATGAAATAATACTAATCAAATTTTGAAATTTAACAAAATCATTATTATTCCCACATGTATTACCTCATTATAAAACTTTGATTTCTTTAGTTCAAGGATGATATTAATTATAATATCAAGGTACATAAATTAAAATTTATAATTTAACTATATTAATTATATTTTATTAATTTATAAAAAAATCAAAGTAGACCTATAATTTTGAAATGAAAGTATACTATAGGTTTAAATTTCTACCCTACAATAGAATTATTAGGTGTATATATGTGTTTCTTTTTTCCTACAACGACAATATAGCTTAAGGTGATGCGTTTTTCCGGGAATTTGCAATCATTTTGACACCGACTTCTACTGAAATTGTAATATTCTTGCTGAAATAATTACCAATTCCTTTTCTTTTCTAATAAAATCTATTTAAAATTTTATTTCCCCTTTTTCTTATTTTTTGCTAATTAATTAATAATTTCATGGAGCTTTCTTCAATTGGAAATTGGAATGTTTAAGCCAGTGGAGCGCTCCCGTCACCCTCCCATCAAATAGCCCGGCAATCCTGCTCTTGCAGAATGGGATGCAGCAATAAAAAAATCAGGCAATTGTTGACTTTTTTTTTTTTCCTTTGGTTCTTTCTTTTTTTTTTTTTTTTCTTTTTTGCCTTTTTCTTCAATAATTGAGAATTAAGTTGACAATATAAAATATTGAAAATTCAATTTTAATAATTTTCTCCAGTCCACGGATAAAAAGACCTGTATTAAACCTTATAACATAGATCCTAAACTTTTAGCACTACTACATTTTAACTACTAGTACTGCCGCGCAACTGGACAGTTATACATACGTTTCCTTTTTCCAATTAGCTAATTAAAGGAGTAGTCCTAAATTTTTTTAAATTTTTATTTTA
Organism: Jatropha curcas; assembly: GCF_014843425.1. Next base: position 1,053,226 of record NW_023590789.1, read on the forward strand.
GAAAATATCAGAAAATTGCATGGTACTGTAGCAAGTTAAAAATATTTACCAAAACGCTGCTTAAATTGACGAGATCAGATGAGCGTACTCCCCAAGTATACTGTATTAAAAGTTCCGAAGTTTCCCAAAAGTCAAATCGCAACTGGGGACTCTGCTTTGATCTGACCCTTCCTTCAGTCTTTGGCAGCGTCTGGCGTCTGCGACTGCGCGTTTCCAGACACAAACGCAACTGTTTCTTTTCCCAGTTTAACCTACTCCACCTTTTCTTTATTGTTATTTAATTTCGACGGCTCTGATTCGCTTTCTTTCATTCTTTCCCCTATATGAACGGTTGTGATTCGATCATCACCCTCGATTCTTAGCTTAATTTAATGGAAAAGTATGACGCTTGATTACGAAACAATAACTATTAATTATTAATTTAATAACCTTTTTTTTAATATGTATAAATGAGCTGGATAATAAATTTTCAATCAACCAATTGAAAGACCCCAGGTCAGCGTGATTAGACGCCCCAACCAAACCAATTACAGACGGGAGATATCCCGGTTCGATTTTTTATCTGGATATTTGTGACCTGGGACACTCAAACTGTTTTGAGGCGCGTGTAATTCACTTCATTATTTTGGAAATAGGAGTATAGATTTGTGCTAAAACGTGACTGATATGATGTCTCTTCTATGGTAAGTTTTCATCATCAACATGATGATGTAAATAATGACAAAGTCATTGAACTATAATTTGCTTATTTAGGATGCAGTACCATAAAATATTTTTTTTGGCACCGAATTACTTCTAAAAAAAATAGATACCGTACAATTCTTATAAGCTAGAATAACTACATTTAAACTTAAATTGAATAATAAAACAACAGATAAAAATAAAATTAAAAATTTATACTAAATTTATTTTGTATTTTATAATAAATTATTAAATTCATTGATTTTAATTTATTGTTTGAATAAAAATTATTATGTCAACGAACAGTTTAAAAAAAGGTAAAAATAAAAAAAATAATATATAATTTATTGAATTCATAAACTATGCAAGTATTTGAAGACGGAGATGGTAAGTTTAATAGGAAAAGAAAAAAATAAAAAAGAAAAGCCGAGGCGCGCGTGAAAGATAAAAAGCGAGGGAGAGGTAGAAGAGTAGAGCAGAAGAAGGAGCGGAGGGAGCAGAATCGAAGGGCAGTTAAAAGGCCAAAAAAGAACAGGGGGGTCCCCACATACCCACACGTTTCTGATATGCTGCTTAACCTTTTTAATCACATGGGGACCACCTTCGAAATGCTTTCGCTAGAAAGCGACCACGTTTCGCAAAACCCAGTTCCATTACCTCTTAATGACCGAAACCGACAGCGTCGGCAGCTAGAGAAGAGAACACCATTAGTGACCAGCCCCGGCCCACAACACAACAACATCAGTTTGCTTTTTTTTTTTTTTTTTTTTTTTTTTTTTTTTTTTTTAAAATTTTAAAAAGTTAGAATTTTTTTTTTTTTTTTTTTTTTTTTAAAATTTTAAAAATAAACCTAAACATAAACCTATAATACGACAAAATATTCAATCAAATACTTCATTATTCATTTGTAAATACCAATTTACAAGTTTGGGCTCAACAATTCTCATAAAACCTCCTGTATCCTTGTTATTTAGATTTTCAAATTAAATTTCATTTGATTAAATAATCATTTAACGATGGAATTTTACTTAAATTTACTATTATTATTTAATCTCTCATGTAATAGCAAGACAACAATTTTTGAATGAACTTAAATAATTTAATGACATTAAATTTTACGAATCAATTAGCTAGTTTTTCTACTTCACTCCAATTTTTGAAGCAATCTAAGAAGTTATTGGTGTGTCTATTCATCATTACCTTTCTTTAACACATCTATCCATGACCTAATAATAAAATCTTTTTTTTTTTTTTAAAGACATTAACTTCAATATATGGGTTTGAAACAAGCTAACAGCTTGATTTGAATATTAATATTACCCGCTAATCACTATAATTAACCCGATAATTATTTGCAAGTCTTTTCAATTTGAAAATTATCTAAACTTAATTTTCAATCGCCAACAAAAAATTTGCGTACATTTGAACAATGAACGGCCCTTCCTATCTTATCATACCCGTACGATGATTGTCTCTTAATCTGACCCACCATTCCTATGTAGGCATCAAGTCTTTGTCTTGCCACGATAAAACCATTTATATAATAAAATTATTTTAAAAGAATTAATTATTATTTGTAATGAAAAATAGTTTAAACTTACTTTCAATTACCATATTTGATTTGATAGAATCTTTAATACAAAATAATTTCCAATAAAAAATTGTAATTCAAAATCAAATAAAAATTCTTCATTTTTTTCCTGATTAATAAGATTTTTAATTATTAATAGCGGTATTTTTGTCCTGTTTTGAGTTTTATAAATTGAAATCCTAAGTTAAATGGAACTATCATTAAGGCATAGACAATTTAGAACATCAACATCAATTAATAATTGAGAACAATTAATCATGCAAAGTATATATTAAAATGAAAATTGTGACTTAATAACGATCGTTAGTATTATATATTATTATTAATAATTAGATCGTGACATATTTTAACCGAGTTAATTAATCTGTATCAATTATAATTTATAAATTAATAAATAAAAAAATATTGAACACGCAATTGCCTGTGTTTATATATGTATTAGCAACAATAATCGCCTAGCTGTCAATCTCAATTTTATTATAATTGTTTTTTTTTTTTTTGAATAAAAAAATGGAAGGAAGAAGATAAAAGGGGGATGGTTCTTCAATCTTGGTCATGAGAACCTGCAGCCAAATAGAAATTTCATTTGCCAGCTATAATGATAGCATATGTAGTTCCTAATAGAGTTTTTTTCTCTTTTTTTTTAAAGGTGGTTATAATAAAATAATATCTCATTTATACAGTCAGGTCTTCTATTTATGGCTAATATTGTTCATAAATATATAAAAAAACTGTGTATGAATGACAAATATATATATATTTTTTTTTGCTAAAACCGGAATATTTATGGAACAAAGATGTAAATAAAACAGTAATAATATTTTAAAACGATCTTTTTTATTTTATCCATAAATAAATAAACATTTTTACATACAAAATCTTTACTTGGTGTTTGGTGGACCGACTTGCCTAATTTGGTTTCCTCGTAAATTTGGCATCATGCTGATATTCTCTCAGAGGCATTTTGTACAAATACATGCATATATATCATCAGTTTAAAATATTATTTTTACATTAAAAAATAAAAATTAAACGATGCCTTGAAAATAAAACATACATCTAATCAGGAATATTTAACCTTTTATATTGATTATTAATAAATTTTTTTCTTGAATGTTATTAATATTTTGTTAAAATAAAATTATTCTAAATTGGTAATTTGAGATTCTTATGGATATGAAAAGTTGTGCGAGTACTGAAAGTTGCATGCATACATGTCATGTGAAAAGCAGCAAAAAAGTTCTCACAAGCTTATGATATGATCTAACAAAATTAGTAGTTTTTCGATTTTAATTGAATTTAAATTTAAATCATTTAAACTATAAATGTCAATTCATATTGGATGAGGAGACAATTGAATTTACAAAAATAAATACTAGGACTAAGATGTAAATTTAATGAATTAGACATTCTCCTAGGGGTAATGAGGTCTTGTAGGTCACAAAAATTGTAAAATATTTTCAATCAACATCTTCTCGAAACCGAGAAAAGGTTAAAGGGTTGATTCGATTGCTTCAATTTTACTATTGGGTTACCAAATCAAGCTTATCAAACAAAATGCGATACTGTTTTTGTATTTATTTATTTTTTTGTTTTTTTGTAAGAATATGCTAATCTTCTCAAGAAGACTTTAGAAACATTTTCCCCATATAAGAAATTTCAATTCAAATATCATTACATTAAAAGAAGAGTTTAGGATTATGGAAAATAATAACCTTCTATAACGTTTTATTAAGCATATCATGTAGAAATTGATAAACAGATATGCGACCCTTGGTCACTGCGACCCTTTTATGAGGATGCATCCTCTTCTTTTGAAGTTACAGGACTATTTTCCTGAGTTTCTTATAAAGAGTTATTTTGTGCCTCTTTATATCTGTTTCAGGTAGATGTACATTTTTATAAGGTTATTCAAGCTTTTTCGGAAAATATGACATGGGTTATTTTAGTACCGTAGCACATAATATTCAAATATTGATCCGAGAATTTTGTCTATCCATTCTTATCTTAGAAAAGTAGAAATACTATGCGTTCTTGAATCGATAGATAATCATCTTTCAATTTTGAAATTTATTTATCTAACATTTAACATCGATTAACAATGGTTGATGGTTGTGGATAAATGGCTAATAAGTGATAGCATTATAATCATTTTCATATATTATCATGCATCATTTATAGATATTGTTATTTTATAAGAGAATATATTATTTTCTACAAATATAAAACTTAAAATGTTAAAAAAAAAGAAAAACAAAAGAAGAAATGGAGGGACAGGCTTTTGACCTTCTATATTTGTCATATTCCGAGTGTCACTCCAAAAAGAGAGAAGCATTAAGCATGATGAAGGTGTGAGTCGTGAAGATGAATTCCCTACAAAGGAAGGCTACAGATGGTAGTGGAGAGGTAATGAAATGGAATAGGAATAGGAAGAAGATGGTATTGGGTAATGATAGAAGCCTACCTCCTATTATCCAAAAGGGCATCAAGTGAAAATGATGCCTCACACTCACACATTAATTTAACAATCCCTTGATTGGAATTTCATATTGCTTTTGGGAATTTTCAACCGTTGCTTTGCTAATACGAAAGAATTCTTATATATAATCCCCTTTTGAAAGGACCCACACTCACCACAAGACAGCTTTAGGCCACCTCCTTATCTTTCTTTCTTTCTTTCTTTCTTTCTTTTAGCCTTTTTAATTTTTATTGCCAAAGCAAAGAGTTTTTTTTTTTTTTTTTTTTTTTTTGGCTTTGCTAATAGGCGGAAAGAATTCTTGATAGACTAATCCCCTTTTTGAAAGGACCCACACTCACCACAAGACAGGCATTTAGGCCAGCCTCCTTATGCTTTCTTTCTTTCTTCTTTCTTCTTTAGGCCTGTTTTAAATTTTTATGGCCAAAGCAGAAGAGTTTTTTTTGTTTTTTTTTTTTTTTTCTCTTTGGATTCGATTTTGGCTTTGTACTTCTCTAAAGCCATCGCCAAATTCACTTTCTCCCTTCGTTCTCTCTGAGTAACGTGTATCAGGTTCATTTTCTTTTTCTTTCCGTGTTTTTCTACATTTTGGCCTTGCATTGATGATTCATGGTGTGATCATCGATTTTTTTTTTTTTTTTTTTTTTTTTTCTTCTTTGGATTCGATTTTGGCTTTGGTACTTCTCTAAGCCATCCCAAATTCACTTTCTCTCCTTCGCTTCTCTCTATAGTGATCATCATTTTTCTTTTTCTTTTCCTTTTTTCTACATTTTGGGCCTTGCATTGATGATCATGGTGATCATCATGATCATATCTCCTTCTTGTTCTCTTGTGTGTAGTGCCATGTAGCTTTAATCCTAACCCCACAAAATATATATATATATATATATATAAAAAGTGAATATCATAATATGGTTTGAGAATAGGTTAATAAATGAAAATTTTGATACGGTTCGAATCTAAATTCAGTATACGAACGAGTCTTACTTATAACTTTAAAAAAAATTATTCACGTTTATATTTGAAATTGAGATACTTGTCTTGATCGATTAAAGTTAAAAAATTATTCATTTCAAACAATGGTGTAGAAGACTAGAAATTAGAGGGAGATGTGAGGTGAAATTTACACGATTTAAGTGGGAAGCTGGTGGTATAAAATCCGAAAGCAAGAAGAGGTTTGGAGGAGAAGTTCCAATCCTTTTGATTTTGACACTAGCCAAACATGACTTAAGGTTGGCCCCTTCTCGTTATTACTCTGGGCAAGCAAGGGCCCATTCCGCTGCCGCTTATAGAAAAAGGTTTTCTGCGGCTTACTGCCACCTTCTTCTTCTCCGTCCCAAAGGGAAATTGGAATTGTACTGAAACTAGTTGAAATTTAATACATAGAAAATTTTTTAAGATAAAAATCCATTATTAGAATTAATCATTTTGGCTTTTAACTTATTTTTCAGGTTCAGTGAAAATAAAATCGAAATAGAAAAAAATTTTAATTTTATATGTTGAAACCAAAAGAGATGAGTCTCATCATTTTTGTAATTTCTTGTGGTTAATTAATGATTAGATACATTTATTTTTGACATTTTATCTTTTCTGTTTCACACAAGTGAGTTTTAACTTTTAACTAAGTTTTTTTACTTTTCACATCATTCTCTCTCTCTCTCTCTTTCTCTATATAAATATATATCATTCCAATCATTCTTTAGCATCACTTTGCTTTTATGCAAAAAGGGATACAGTACACATTTTAAATTAGTGTCGTAATTTACTTTAATTGATCTTATTAATTATGACAAATCATTAATTAATTGAAGCCAAGAGCTTTCTAAGGTAATTAAGCCAAACAAATCCAAGTTTTTCAGCGTCCCGACAAACCAAAAACAAAAAGCAGTATCAATGATTAATTGGAAATTTGGTTCCAATAATTCAATTTTAAGAAATCAAAGAATAGAAGGGTTAAAAAAGGAACAGGAAGAGGAAGTAACTGTTCAATGTTTATCAGAATCTCACCAAATTTGCTTGGGTCATTGATACTAAATTTACAAGTGTGCAGAGCAGAGGAAAAAAGGGTTAGAAATCTAAAATGAAAAAATGGGTGGTACGAAAAGAACCAGTAATCTATCTATCTTGATGTCACAGACAGTGGTCCATAGTTGTATTTTACTGTACATATATAAATACAAAATCGTCCTATTCGAACCATCTTAAACAGGCATGCTTTTACTCCTTATAATAGATTGTTGTTTTGTATATGGAGGCTACAGTAGTTTCTGGGCTTCTCATGCATGGCCTGCAAATTTTGGACACACCTTTGTGGTTCACATGCCTTCCACTGTATATATATGGTCCAAAAGAAAAATTTGCTGATTGAAGTAGAAAGTTAGAATAGGATTGAGATAATTCGATAAATGATAATGTGTCCTTCAACGAGACTGGATACAAATATTTATAGCATTGTTGACTATTCTAGGTAAGAGACAAAAGAAATAAATGTCACGCTAGAATCTTAAAACTTAATATCGAGCGAGAATCTTGAGCATTAAATGCATAATAAAATTAACATTCGACATAACGTTACCTGTTTTGAATCAACTAAATATTGCTCGATCCATTCTTAGGAAATTTATTGTCAATTTCTATTAAAAATCAAACTTCGAAATTAACAATGTGTTGCTTGAGACAATTAGCGACCTAACTTCCCTTAAGGAGATGATACAAATTCAATGTTTAAGATTTACTATTCGATTCTTCGAATTCACATTTTGCTATAAATACTAAAAACCTTTACACTTTGCTATAAAGACAAAAAAACTTTTATGCTCAACGGTGAATCAATCTACTTGTACAAAATCAATTGATTTGTGCTCAGTTTACCACCCATTTAGCTATAGATCATTTAACTTAACATTACAATAGACATTAGCTTAAGCTTAAGCTAAAAAGAATATTAATTATTCAGTAATTGAATATCTAATATCAAAATTCAATTTTTACTAGCCGAAGTTCTGCAAAAGTAGATCTAAGAGTTGCAACTCTCATTTGATTTATGAAGTACTAGATGGACAGCTAGCAGGACAAGAAACTAAATGTGAAAGACCGAAGAAGGATACACATATAGTCATATAGTCCCTACTCACTAGTATTTCAACTGTGAGAAGCAACACCTGAATTTCTTGTGGCCTTTCTCCATCACCAACCACCGGCAGTGTAATTAATACTGTCTTCTTCAATATATGTTAAAAAAGCACAATTATTGATTAAAAAAAAAAAAAACCCACCACCCTTATATATCTTACAAAAACTTAGGATTCATCATTACCCAATTAATGTTTCTCAATCATTCGTATGAGTGACGTACCAAAACAAGTTTCAGATATTTTACCCAAGGTAAGAACAAGTCCATTCGGCCCAGATATAACAGGCTATAGAACTAAAAATCCTCCAGAAAAGCCCATGTAATAAGAAGCCCATAACCGAGCATAAAACCCAACTGCCTATTTGAACCCATAAATGTATTCGGCTAGAACACACAAGCCCAAGTCCATGTAGTTTCGGAAATGGGCTTGGATTTGTGTTCACAAGTTTCTTTCCTGATATTTGAGCTTTTTCCTGGGTAATATAATATTAGAGGCGAGTATTTGGTTTGAATCGATTTTATGATGACTGCATCTGAACCGAAGAGCATGAAAAATTAGTTTGGTACAGATAGGTTTTGGTTTGGTTTAGTTATTTCGTATTGAATCACATATTTTAGGCTAAATGTGAATTCGGTTAGTTATAAAAGTGACTGAACTGAAAATCGAAAACCGTTCAATTATTGCTATTCTAACCAAATGGTAACTGAACTCTTAAAATAATGACAGAATGATTCATTTCGGATCAAATACTGCTCATCCATAGGCAATATCATATCATAACGATTTGTATTTGTGTACACTAATTATCACCGAAATCAATCAAATCAAAACTTCCAACTTTAAAATTGAAATGGAAGCAAATCTAAAAGCCTAATCTAATCTCTGTCAATAATGATAATACTAAAATAGGAAATTTGCTCCAATTGGTCCACCACACAAGGACCAAAAAATTGACTTTAATATTTCTTCAGAAGGAAATCTTGCGAGTGAAAGTGAAAGTGAAAGCTGCCCACTACTTCTGGTTCTGCTACTTCCAGTACCAAAAAAAAAAAAATCAGTCCTTTGATTGAAGATCTTCGATGGGTAGACCCTAAAGGAGCATTTGATTAAGACAGCCATTTTATAAGCAGTGGGGAATTTGAAGTGAAAAACATCATATGACGCTGCATTTTCTAATTGCGTGAAGGCTTGTCCGTCCCTTTCAACAAATATTATAAGATTGTCCCTTTACCATATATTGTTGTGCACTTTGGTTAGAGCATGCATATCCAGTTATCCTCTCACCGCCAAAATTTTTATAACCATTCACAATATTGGTAATTCTCAATACCCAGTTGCTATTTCTCTGCAGAAAATAACTATTTCTCTTTTATTGATATTATTTGGCACGTGTTGGATCCACAAAATTATTAATCTCTTCCTTATAAAATAAAAAAAAAGATAAATTTCTAATTTTGAATAATTATTTTTGACCAAAATCAAAATGACTGACACGAATTGTTTTTTTTTTTTCCTGTTTAGATAAACTTTGAGGTATTCATTTTACTTGAAAGAGGGTATTGGGTTCTGTGCAATGGCCCATTGGAAGAAGAACAGTAGGTCAAAGGTCAAAGAGAATTAGCATCTTTCATCTTTGATTTATAGTTTTATTAGTTTGGCTGTTTGTTGTTTAAGTTGTAAGACAGCTTATGACAGTTTTTCTGAATAATATATAAAAACACACGCAAATATTAAAATGCAACCTTCCTCAAATTTCAATATTTAATTCCATCCTTCTCCTTTTGGCTCTCAAATTTTGTTTAACAGTTCAAAAATATAAAATTTTATTTTTTATAAAAAGTCAATATTCCATTATTTTAAGTATGACTATGCAGAGAGTGTCCAAGTCCAACCCAGAAGTGGTTGCATGCCAGCAGTTTTTTATTTTTTCTTTTCTTGTTTTTTAGTAATTCCTTTTCTTATACAATAGTGGAAATTTGCATTTGAAGCAAGAAATAAATTGTGCATGTTCTCTTTAATCCCTTATTGAAATTTGCTACTTACAATGAAATCATCACATTAATCTAATTATACATATATATTTTTTATTAATTAAAAAATTTAATGAATCGAAATAATACGATAATTTACAGAAATATATAAAAAAATGTGTAAACTGTAACTATTACTACTATACTTAAAAAAAAAAAAAAAAGGCTAGAAAGACAAAAATTGAGAAAAATGTCGTATTTTCTTTTTTCACATGGGTTGATGCATTATGACTCCCACAAAGCTCACAACGGCTACCAATCATTAAATCCCCATTCAATGAGTAATAATTCAAATGTTAATATTGAGAATAATTAGTTATTAAGAAGAGACATTTTAAATTGTAATTTCTCTTTAAATGTTTCACTGATCAAATAAATAACGGAATTTACAAAAGTGATTACAATTTACTATTACTTAATCACTTCCTGCTTTTACTCTTCCTCCTTCATTGTGTCTCAGCTCTCAAATATTTTTTCTTTGCCTCCGCTCCCAGTCGAACCCGGGACGACTCGGTGGGTAACTCAGCCACCTCTTTCTGCCATCTCCAAGCATTCTCCGGAGTTGTATTTTACACTGCCTCGCCGCAGTGGCTCACAACCCAATTAAACCAATAATAACTGGAAAACGACCCAAAAGAAAAAAAAGAAAAAGGAAGAAATGTTTCCCCCTAAATTTACCCATCAACTCACCTATTTGTACATGGTAAGTGAAAAATCAGACCCCGTGAATCAGGGCAAATCAGCCGAGTCGAACTTTGAGTCGAACTCGGAACTGTACTTGTATATTAATTTAATGTTGGAATTGATAAAGTTTCCTTCAGAGAGCTTTCCTAACTCGGACTGAGTCGATCCCGGGTCAGAATCAGAGCGTACCATCATTTTTGTCTCCTTATTAATTTTTAAACAATACCAACCAAATCCTAGTCCGTATTTCTCCTTACCAAATGGTTTTATCAGCAAACCCATGAAGTAACGGTCGAGATTCCGTCCACAAATCAAGCGTGCTCCTAACTCCGACATGACAATACCTTTGAAAATCTTCAAGATTCGAGAACCGGATGGAATTACCCGACTCCGATCGCGAAATGTACCTAAGCACTTCCTCAAATACCGTTTCGTCACATGGAATCGCTAGAGGACCTTGGTTGCTGAAGCCGTACTCTTCCTCTGCTTGCACTAATAGTTTCTTGAAAACGGGATGGTTCAAGTAAGTCGCCCGCACCACAAATCTCCTGCCAGTGGTGCCGACACAGACAGCCACGTGTCCAGCAGGAACATCAGACGGTATACGGTTGGCAGACATGCGAGCCTTGTTTCGCCACCGCCGCAGCATTTGACGAAGCCTCACAATATGACGGATTTTGCTGCATTTTCCAAAGCCAGCTGACATTTTCTCGGAAATTAGAGTCCAAAGGGAAAACTAGAGAAAATAAAAGAAACGCTCTTCAAAAGTGCTGATTGTTTAGCTTTTGTTCCCTTCGTTTTGGGAAGGGTCAGAGAAAACTTTGGGGGGTTTGAGAAAAGGAGAGGGAGGAGGAATTTATAGAGATTGCGGGGACAAGAAAGCCCTTGGTGTTTGAAATAATTACAAGCAAGTGTCTGCTGTTGTTGAAGCACTTGAAAGGCTTGTATTTTTGGCATTTTATGGTATTTTTTTTACGTATTTATGTCTGTATGATGGTAATGAAACAACAGAACATATGATATGTGGATAAAAAAAACTAACAACTAAATCTAATATTTATTGTGGGTTTAGAGATTATTGCAATTTTAAAACCCAGATTTTGCTTTCAAATACATTGCACGGAGCTAATGATTTCGAAACTCTTGTCATGTGAGAATGTGAGGCTGTGAATAAAATCTTCAAGTGATGAAATGAAATCATCTTGTTCTAATATTCTATTATGCAATGAATCAATTTTATTGTGTTTTTTTTTTTCCCTTTTAAATGATAATTACCTTGTACATAAACAAAATGAGTGTGTTTTTGGCAGTTTTGGTAAGGTAGTACTCAAGTTTAATTGTATTTGCTTTTAATTAATTGCTAAAAATGTTAAATTTCTGCATATGCATTACTTGTTATAGCTAAATCCCAGTTAATGCCTTTGGATCCAACGTGTCCAGCTACTGTGGAATTCTTCATTAGTGTCTCGTCCTGTCATTATTTTTTTTATTAATATGCCAGGAAAAATATGAATTTTGTTTTGACATTAATCAGGTAAAAATGCTCCATATGTAGATACTTGTTATAATGTGTAGATGCACAATAACAACCGTGTGAAATGTAACTATCCTTGTTTTTTTTTTTTTTTAAAGTTAAAATGAGAAACTTTATTACGAAATCAAGAAATCAAGTAGAGCAGGAGGTGGTACAGAATTCCAATCTCCATGCCTGCTTCGGAATGAATTCCAATCTCCAAGCCTGCTTCGGAATGTGTTCCAATTTGATGGCTGTGAATAAAATCTTCAAGTGATAAATGAAATCGATGTCTTTCTGAGATATTCTATATGCAATGAATGCAATTTTTATGTGTGTGTTTTTGTTTTCCCTTTTAAAGTTGGATAAGTTACCTTTACATAGAACGAGAAATGAGTGTTTGTTTTTGGCAGTGTTTGGTAAGGGTAGTACTCAAGGTATTGAATTTATTTGCGTTTTAGATTAAATTGCTAAGAAAGTGTGTAAAGTTTCGTTCGATACGCATTATTGTGTATAAGGCTAAAGTCCCGAGTTAAGGCCTTGGACCAACGTGTCCAGCTAGCTGGTGAAAATTCGTTCAGTAGTGTCTGCAGTGCCTGTCGATTATTTTTTATTAATATGCCAGAAAAATATGAATTTTGTGTTGGCCATTAATCAGTAAAAATGCTCGCATATGTAGATATCTTGTTATAGATGTGAGGATGCGACGAAGTGAACAGACCCGTGGTGAAGAAAGATGTAACTATCCTTGGTTTGTTTTGTGTGTTTAAAGTTAAATGAGGAAACTGTTATGTACGAAATGCAGAGAAGATCAAGTACGAGCAGGAGGGTGGGGTACAGAATCTCGCAATCTCGCATGCCTTGCTTCGGAATGAATTTCCAAACTCCAAGCGCTGCTGTTCGGAATGTGGTGTTCCAATTGCTAAACGTTATGTGCACTACATCCGCAGGGACCTTATAAAGTAAGGAAAAGTTTACATTGCGACTTATTTCAGGAATAAAGATAAATAAAATTACATTTTGCGACTGGTATTTCAGATAAAAGAGATTTGCAGTCCTGAATTATCAAATCAAAAGCAGACGAGTCATTCGTATTATCATTATTGATGGCATTTGCAACTGACTGAGAATCGGTTTCCAACAAAATTACTATCCTTGTTACTATTGATGTTTTTTTTTCGGTGTTATTAAACCTGGCCAGGATATTCACCCGACTAAAGAATTTGGTGGATGGATCATTAATTTAATTATATAATTATAATTCAATAAAAAATAATTATAAATATAAAAGTTAGTCTAGATCAATCGAGTTTGTGCAGATTGAGCAATTCAATTACGAATGAGCTAGCTAGTTAAATTTGGTTCTTTTCTTTAAATAGTTAAAAATAAAATTAGTTAAAAATAAAATTAGTTTGGTTTTTCCCAGTTAATCTTCCAAAACTAGCATTGGAGGTATTTATAAGCCGAAATAATACTGTGGGCTACACAACAAAGGTAGTCTTTCCTTTGATTCATAAAATTGGTGAAAATAACTGTGATCAACAGAACTCGAATTCGAAACTTCACACTCCTCATTTAAATGAAAAGACCAATTAGATCACCACGGATTGACGAAGCTAGCAGGGTTTAATAACTATTTTTTTTATTAAAATATTCTCATTTGTACGAATTTTTTTTATGAAAATATGTTTTGGTCAAAACACATTTATTTTCCGGTGTCAATATAAAGCTTTTTTGTTTTTTTTTGTTTTTTCAAAGGCATGTGAAATAGTGCTGGCTGAGTGAAGATTAATTCAATTAGTTTAAAACACTAAACCATGGGTGCATCCGCCTCTCGAATCATGGTGCGGTAACAACTGCTTTGTTTAATTTATCTATAAGGTTTCCTTTCTTTCTTTCTTTTTTCTTTTTTTTTTTTTTTTTTTAAATATTATCGTAAGGTTTCCTTTTCTTCTTTCTTTTTTCTTTTTTTTTTTTTTTTTTAATTTTTCAGTCGGTGTGAAGAAGTGAATTTAAGAGTTAAGAAAAAAGAAAGAATCGCGAGAGAGAATGTTGTCGTCCAAGGAGGAAGGAGGCATTTGTGACCCGATGGAAGCTAGGAAATTAAGGGCTGAAAAGGAAGATTCGTGCGGAACGTGGCCCTTGGTAAGACGCAGCGAAGTGGAAGGTATGAAACTGGAAAGACCCACAGCATGGCAAGGAACGTTTTGACGTGCTTGACAGGTTTCACATTCACTCCATTTTGTTAGATAAGATGCTTTTTCCTTTCTTTTTTTTTTTTTTTTTTTTTTTTTTTAATTTTTCATCCGTTGAAAAGTAATTTAATTAAAAAAAAAAAATCCAAAAATTTCGTCAAGAGAGACCATTTGACCCAAAGCTAATTAAGGCTGAAAAGGAAGAGTTCGTGCGGAACTGCCTTTAAACGCACGAAGTGGAAGTATGAAACTGGAAACCCACCACATGCAAACTTTTGGGACCTCTTACAGGTGTTTCACTTTCACTCCATTTTTTTAATTAAGATGCTTTTTCCTTTCTTTCTTTCTTTCTTTTTTTTTTTTTTTTCTTTTTAAATATTAATAGAGTTAATATTTATTTATTTTGTATTCTCCATTTTCAGAGCATCAGCCATGTGCAACGATACCCCATCTTCTCTTTAATTTATTATGATTTCAAAACTAGCTGCCAAAATACCCTCTCCTAATCCCTGTACTGCCCATCTTCCCCAATCAAATTTCACTTCCTCTTTTCTTCTTTTTAATATCATCCTTTCTGCCACTTTTAATAACTCACCACTCACCACCCAAATCAATCATTTTCATTATTGTTCATCTATCCTATCCCTCATAGATTTCTTTATTTTCTCTGTATTTTTTGAAAAAAATTTCATGTACAAGCCCTCTACTTCTAATTATTTATTTCTTTTACTTCTTCTTGCTATTCTCAATATCAATCAACCAAAGAAGAAAAGCAATTCTTGAATGATCAAGATGGGCCAGTGAGGATTCATGGGTCCACGTACATGTTACAACCAGGGTTTGGTTCATCCCCCCCAACAAATGTCAGATTACCACCCTAAATACCCCACTTGTTTGGATTTAAGGATCAAACCATTTTATTTCCATTAAACCCAAATACGTATCTCCAACACAAAATCATTATTAACAACAAGAAAATAAAATTAGTATTAGTAGGAATTCATGCTAAGACATTTTTATTTTGCTTCTCTTGTTTTCTTCTTCATTTTAAATTTTATTTCTTTGTTTCCTTCTCCGGACAAAAATGTGGGAAGATTTGAAGAATATTTGCAGGATTTAGGGAAGGGTGATTTCGAAATTAAAACAGAAAGCTAAGGTCAGTTCTGAGTAAATAATTAATTTTTCCCTTAACGACAGGTGCGTCTATTCTATTGGTACTCGATATCGTAAAAATTTCGATTCTCAAAGGGCTCAGTGGCATAAGGCGGGGAACGGGAGTCGACGTGGCGCTGACATGTAATAAAAGTTTCCGGTCAACACAATGGTCGAGGAATATCGTTAGCCCACGTCATTGTCAGAAGCTGACATGGCACCGTCCATCTGAATTGGGACCCACCACATCTAATAAAATATAGAATAGATAAAAAAAAAGAAAAAATATGAATGCAAAAATGTCAATTGGGAGTGATACTTTTGGAAAAGGGCGTCTAGGTTCGTAGCCGCTTAGTTGTACTCAGCAGCGTCACGGGTCTTACGGACCCACGGTTACTCGTCTCCTTCTCGTACGGGCAGTTACTCTTTTCTTTCTTTTTTAATAATTAATAATAATTATTTAAAATCAAAAGTGAAAGATTAAATCTTTTTTTTTGTCTACGTCACTCCCGCACATTACCTCCGGCGCTAGCTTTTTAGATGTTGTGGAAAATATTACAATATTAAGGTAAGACGTAATTATGTTTATCTAAAGCGTGGTCTGATTATTTTTTTTATATTTTATAAAATATCTGAAAAATGAGAGATTTTAAAGTCGTTAAAGGGAGTAATATTTTATCTAAATATAGAGATATTTGTGCAAATTAAAAAAAAAATGCACGATGATAAAATAGTTTTAAAAATCAACAAGTTGAATTATTGATTTACCCAAATATTACTATGATGTTGGGCACATTTGATAATTTTGGAAAGAAAAAATTTTAATTTGTGGAAGGGTTAAAATTAATTATTAATATAATTAAAGTTATATTAAGCATGGAATAAATATATTGAAGGAAGGTGGAAAGAGGACGTGTGGTAGCCATAATTTAGTTACAACAGAAAACTTTTGTTGGCAGTTTGTAATACTATTTGTTTGTTTATGGGAATCTCTTTGTAGCTCCTTTTATCCATTAAGCTGCTTTTAATTAACTTTAAGTACAGAGCTAATTACATTAGCTGAAGCTATTAATTAAGCAGCCGGCACATGCACAGCCAGATAATATACAAATTTAATAAGTTATCTATTTTTTGGTTTTTGTCGTGTAGAGGGAAGTATTGGGAGAATGCCACGTTGCAATTTGTTATAGGAGGAAATTTGAAATTTCAAAAGATTTATACGATTTATGTCTGATACTCCGTTGATTCTTATTATTACAATTTCATCGCATTTGATGTGTTGCTCAACACAAATATTCAATTTTTATATACTCGATCATATAAAATATCTATTTATTGCAATTAAAATGAAACGGATGAAGTAATAAAAAAATATAAAGATAAAGCCATAAATTGAAAACACAGAAATTAAGCAGTATTAATTATTAATTTACATTATTAATTTCACGGTGAAGAACAAGACAATGTTATTGCCTAGATGGGGAGCCGACAAAGCATGTTGTAATATCTCTCTCGGAGACAGACAACATGCGCATGCAAATTCAAAATTCATCTCTCTGTTACAAGCTACAACATTATAGTACCATGTTACTGTAATAAGAAAATAATAAAAAAAAAGAAATTGAAAATTTTCTCATCGATTTATACTGTGTTTTTAAGATTAAAAAACCTGGATTAGATTACTCCAGTAACACCATGGAGTAACAGTATTGAAAACCTTCTGGTGGAGTAGTCGAAAATCTAAAAAAGCTTTTTTATTTTACCGATTTATCTTGATTATTCACAAATTAAACATCATTTTCTAAGAAAAAAAAAAAAGCTTTATAGCGTTTTGAATTGATTTTTAAAAAAGCTGTAACCCATTACGTTAAAGTCAGTCTCTTTCATGTAACCAAAGCAGAAGACAGTACAGATAGAGGTGCACCATACACGTACGTACTATATATATATCTATATACCGAAACAAAACCATAACTGTCCAACAAAAGAATCCAATCTTACGTAAGAAAACTCACTACTTAATTAGGTATTTATGTTTAAACCTAATTAATTAATAGAACAATCTTCTTCTCCTTCACTTTGTTACAAAAATATTGGACGCAGAATCTTTCAGTTCTAGAACAAACAAAGCCTGCCCACAGGCCACAGTTTCTAATACAGTGTTTGAGAGAGAGAACCAGAGAGGTAATATAAAACATGGAAAAGTTGAAGATCTTCACATGGGGTTTTTGTTACTTAAAGGATAAGGCAGTAACAAGCTATAACTCTCATAGCTTTTACTAATATATATATATATATATATATAAAAGAATCCAATTCTTACGTAAGAAAAACGTCACTACTTTAATAGTGTATTTATGTTTTAAATCCTAATGTATAAAGTAGAACAAATCTTCTTCTCCTTCACTTTGTTATACAAAAAAATTGGACGCAGAAATTCTTTTCAGTTTCATAGAAACAAACAAAAGCCTGCCCACAGTGCCAACAGTTGTCAGGTGAGAGTACCAGCTGTTTTGTGAGTGAGTATTGTATGGAAACTCGTAGTTGATTATGATGGGGGGTCCTTTAAAAAATGTGTATATTATGGTGGGTATAACATTGGATATAAAAGTTTGAAGATGTCTTCCACATGGTGGTTTTGTTGTTTACTTAAAGGATTAAGGGCAGTACAAGCTATAACTCTCATAGCTTTTTATTAACTAAATATTAGTATATATATATAATAGTATATAAAATATATATATATATATATATATATAACGAACGAAATATTACTTCTTTTTATTGGTCATTCCCAAGAAATCCGTACTGCCATTGGAGAGCCCAGAACAGCTAGCCAAGAGCCATGCCTCCATACTTTCTCATTCACGTCCATATCTTTTATCTTCTTTAATTGTTTCATAAAAGTAAACAAAAATAAACCCTATATGCTCTATTCATTGAGTTTCACGTATTCAATTTTTATTGAATCGAACATTTCTTTTTACAAAATCCGATGGTCAGGACTGAGAGAATTTGGAGTAGGATTAGCCTGCATCACTTCGATATTTAAATTAACTGAGAGAATTTGACACAGTATACATTTGAGTTCTTTTTTTTTTTTTTTTTTTTTTTTTTTGTTTTTATCTTATAAAAATTTCCGTTTGTACCTAAAAATTTAAATTTTAAGTATGTTTCTTGATTTAGTGAATTGTTGATACCGTCTTTCATACATTTAGGCTTTGCGTACTGTATGATTGATATTACTTTTATTGTCGTGTAAAAATTTGTTTTTTAGATAGAGGAAATGACCAGGTAAACAGCAATAATTAGAAGAAAAGAGAAATGGTTAAAATTATATAGTTTGCATTTTTTATATAACCTTATTTATTCGTCCTCGTCTGAGCTGTCCTCCGTGAGTATTCTATATATATGATAAATTTATTTGAGTCTTACACTTCAACCCTTTCCTGTAAACAAAAACTATTCTATTTTCTTTCGTCTCTCTCATATGATATTGAGAGGAATGAAATATAAATTAAATTAAGCAACTATTGTTGTATTGAGTGAGTATTTAAGTTGATTTCCATTTTGACTTGTGTATTTAGGTATAATTTCTACTTTTTTATGTTATGTATAGATATAATTAAACAAAACACCCTCCCTCCTCCCTCTCGTCACACCTGCGGACGCACCGCGCACTCGCCTACGTCCTACCAGCCAATCCCGATATCTATATAGCTCTTAGCTAGTCCTTGCTTTTTGGTTGTGTTCTTGGGGTGGTTTGATATTGTGAAGTGGTCATAAATCTAATTTACCTCTAATTTCTGCTTAATTATATTCCTTTTATTCAGTTTGTTTTTTTTTTTAATTATTACAGTTCTCTGATTTTCTGTGTTTATTGATTAATTTGTATTTGTATGTCAGCATGTGTTGTTTGTGCTGTAATTTTTTCTTGTTTATTGTATATTTTGTCTATATATGCATATTTTTTTAATAAATAGATTAACCACACCCCTTCTATTTTTTTTTTTTGTGGCGGAGGAGGGGAGAAGAGGAATATAATCAACTATCTGGTCGTGTTTTTTTGTTTTTAATAAGCAAAATAAATGATGGTTTGGATAGGTTGTTAGATATGTGAGACAGTGGAGAGATTGCGTGATTGTTTGAGAGTGGTTGAAGCTTGAAGGTTGATGCGAGAAGAAAGTGCCGAAATTTTATGGACCCAATAACACCCAACTCTATACCCATTATATCATATATTCTTTTATTAACAATCGTTTCTCTATAATACAACAATATGGGATTGAGTTTAATTTTCTTGAAAAGTCAATTAATTGCATTTTTGTTGTTGAAATGTTAAGGGATATGTATGATTAAGCCCAAGGTTTTTCTAATTTCCCTCATGTAATATAGACAGCAATAAAGAATGGAAATCTACTATTTATAGGGTTGAGGCTTGGACTTTTTTTTTTTTTTTTTTTTTCTTATAAATTTCCGTTTGTACCTAAAATTTAAAATTAAGATTTCTTGATAGAATTTTGAAATCTTCAAGCATTAGGCTGCACTTTAGAGAAAACTATGTCGAAATTTTTGTTGAGGATGACCAGGTAAACGCATTCAGAAGAAGGAAATGGCAAAAAAGTTGCATTTTAAAACACATATTCTGCTAGCTGTCCGAGTATCTATATATATGAAAATTAATTGATCTTAATTTAACTTTCCTTAAACAAAATTCTATCTTTCTCTCTCTCTCAATGATGAGAGGAATGAAATTAATTAATTAGCACTAGTGATGAGAGATTAATGATCCATTGACGTGATTAGGAAACACAATGATAGATATAAACAAACCTCTTTCTGTAATGGGAGATGGCATGCTAGTCTACAGTAATCGACAAGCTAGCTAGCTAGCTTTGGTGGTTGGGATATTGAAGTCAAACTAATTACTCTTAACTGCTAATTATTCCTTGACAGTTTTGTTTTTTTTTTTTTAATTACATCGAGTGATTGATAATGATTGACAGACGTTGCTTAATTTCTTGATGATATTGTCAACAATTTTGTAAAGAAAAACATATTGTCAAGAATATATCAACATCGCGTGCAATAAGATGTTGATTGTTAATATTTAAACATAAATTGCTATTTTAAGTTTGAACTTAATTATCAAAAATCCAATATATGGACCCATAACACCAACTCTATATCCCATTATATCATATATTCTTTTATTACAATCTTTCTACTTAATACAACAATTGATTGATTAATTTTCTTGTAAAAGTCAATTAATTGCTTTTGTTGTTGAAAATTAAGGATATATATGATTAAGCCCAAGGTTTCTAATTTCCCTCTTTATAGACAGCATAAGATGAAATCTACTATTTATAGGTTGGGCTTGGACTTGAAAAATATCGAAATTTTCGAAACCTCGATTAATCTGGTCCATCTAATCTGTATTGTTCTTTACAAATTGAAACTTATGATTGGATTTATTAATAGGTAACACCTTTTTTGAGTACGAGACTAATTTTATTTTAAGATTCGTAATTGTCTATCTGTATAAGTATTTTTTTTCTTCAAAGTTTGCACCCTAAGATTTTATTTAGCATAATATTATGGATAAAAAACAAAAGGTTTATGTAATTAATTAACAATACATATAAAAGTTTATGAATTATTCAAAACCATAAAAAAATCATTGCAAACAATTGTAGTTAATTAAAACAATTGTAAAAACAATTGTAGTTAATTAAAACATGCAAATTGGAAAAGGGTGTGGGTCAAAATAAGGAGATGTAAACCAAACAAAGATTCTAACTAAACTTATATATACACACAATGTCCTTTTCACACAATTGTCCTCTAATGGTCACATTTATAATTAATTAAGAGGAGTAACATATTACTAACATAACATTAATTCCTACAAAGAAGAAACAAAAAAAAAGAAAGAGGGCATTATAAATATAATTAGAGTGTTGGTAAGAGGGTATGAGCATGTTACTAAACCGGATTATACGGGAAAATTTGTCATAATAGTGGCTGTTTTGTAGTGAATAAAAAAGGGAAACTCTCACATGGGAGTTGGACGCAACTGAGAATCATTCACCAACCTGAAAAAAACCCATCTTCTCCATTTAGTATATACCCTCTTTCTCATATCTAATATGCATATCATGTTTTAGAAAAATAAATCTTACAAGAAGGACCCAAAAACGAATATGGGACGTTCAATGAAAGAAACCCCATACCTTATAATGATAGTGGTTCCACCTGTATAGATCTGTTTCTTTGTAGTTGTTGTTCTATACAGTGGATAGGGGAGCTGCAAAAACTAATCATAAGTACATGGGTGCAAATGGAATGTACTTTTTTTGGACACACATCCAAATTCCAATAAAAATGATTGACAAACCAAACCCTACATTGATTGCCAAAATCTCTGGTTCAGATATCCTTGCTCCTTGACATGTGTCCAATCTAGCTGTAGTTTTTACAACCCAAGATAATGGAAAATCCCATTAAGCTTTACTTTTCAGTGCCGTCCAAATTTTTGTTGATCATTGAAATTCAGATTTCAGCACCAAGTTAGGCCGAACGCCATATTATTCATCCTTGTTATTTCGACCCAAACCAACTCGAATTACCTACCATCTTTCAACAACATGCCTGGAAGTAATTTGATTTAGATATTATGTATAAATATCTACACTTTTAGCAGGTAATATAAAATTTAGCATGGCCAAAAAGTATAAATTCAAGAGTAACCTTATGCATTTTTCCAATATAATATAATGCAACAGTTAGGGTACTTTGACTGGTTCTCAGTTCAGCCCGTTTAAACTATAATATATTTGCTAAAATCTGTAAATAACGTATGCAACAAATCAACCTCCAAAATGGTCTAATTATTTTGCATAAGTTTGAAATGGAGGGCCCAATGGGCCATATGCGGTTTGAGAGAAAATTGAGTTGCAATCTTAAGACAAAACGCATTAAGCTGTAACTATTCCACAGGGTTACACTGAGCATGCTTACATTGAATAAGCTTAACTGCCTGTACATACATAGTAAAAGCAGGATAGTTATTGTGAATTTGATAGGGTTGACATCAGAATTTCATGCTCAAAGTAGACCAGCAAATTACAAGTTATATAATGTATATAACTGGTATAAAACAAAAGAGTTGAAATTAACAGGAACAATGAGTATAGAAAAGAGTCAGGAATCAGCAACAGCCTTCAATGATGTTATGCATTTCTATGCTTCTTTGACTTTTTAGTTTCATGGTCATTGTTCAAGGAATACTTGTCCCTGCTTGCATTACCACGGTCTTGCACTTCAATTTCTCCATCAGGTTGTGTCCTCTTCTTTTTATTACTACAAAGTTAAATACCGAGTTAACATCTCAAAAGCTTAAAATCCGAGAATATATAAACAACTCAGTTCAGGTTTTAAGGAAGCAGTTTAGTTGCCAAACCTGTCAGTTATAGCATTTTTAACATCCCCATCCAACCAACTAATACTTCCAGTGTGAGTTGGAATCAACGATCCAGAAACATGCAGTATTTCCACATCAAAACTGCAAAGATTAATGATATGTCAATATAATAAAATTATTCAAGGTCATAATCAAGCTATGTTGACTTCATCATTTAAGCCAATGCAAACCGGAGCTCACTTCTGGTCAAACAGTTTGAGATGCTTTAGCACTCCCAAACCCAAAGTTAATGAGATATAACAGCAATCAATAGAGGAACTAATAAGATATTGACATCAGGAGATTTCATGGGCTGTGTATAATTCAGACTCTGCTTTCCACAGCATGACCATGACCATCAGGTTTCAGCTTCATACTCCTTTAGAAGTCCAATACAAAAAAAGATGTATGCATAGGTATGAACAGTCGGACACCAGATAGAGAGATTATATCATTTTCAATTCTAAAGGACAAATTTATCTAATAAGTCATACAAATCATATAATTATACATTTTGAAGTGCACAATAACAGCAAACACAATAACAAGTCACCTCTTGACAACAAAGCGTATCACAGTTCCAACCTTTATCACATGTCGTTTCTGAACTTTGCTAACATATAAGCCTTCACCATGTTTCTATAACAAATAATAGAAATCATATTAGGAAATAAATTTAAAATAATAATTCCCAAACACAAAAGAAGACATTCAGAGCATAAGCATGTAAAGGTACCTACACGTTTATATCTAAATTCATCACGAATGTCTTCATCTGTTATAACTCCAGAAGAAAACCCAAGAACAATACAATGAATGTATTCTAGTGTAAGTTTCACAACCTTTCCCTCTGGACGTGACAGAAAACAATTATTAAGAGCAAGATATATGCAGCAACACCAAACAAAATGCTGTTATATATATGGTATAATTCAATGTCTCTATCACAAGAACTAATATCATTCACAAATTTGTAAGGAATATGTTGTATTGCTTCCCAATAAGCTTTTCGCTGCATATTTATGGTTACAATCATATGACTTAGTTTTTTTTGTTGCGATTTCAATGATTTAATTATTGAATTCAACCTGTAATGGAAACTATTGATAAGTTGCAGAATCCCAAGAAGCGTAGCTAAAGTACCTAAAAGCATATCTGGCTTTGGAGAGAAAAGCAATAGATTTGCTTTTAGTCTCACACCAAAGTAGGGGTGAACTCCAGAGAGAATTCTTGCATGTTTATCTGGAGCGCTCCAATCATAAGCTAATACAACACCTTCAAAAGTTTCATTGAACCTGTAAGGAAATCGAAAATAAGCAAAACCAAACAACAGTGTCACAAAATAATTCAAACAATAGATAGAGAGGTGACATGAAAGAGAGTGCAACGGTGTAAAAGCTATAGCAGATAGAGATTTTACTCTGTTATGTGGACAACATCTACACACTTTTTTTCATAGCAGGTCAAACTCAAAAAATAGAACTGATAATAGTAGTTTATTCTTATAATCAATATGATTGTGTTTCCAATTTTCAATCTTTTGACAGCATTTCTAGGCATGAACTGTGCAAAATAGGCACAATTGAAAGGCAACTAAAGACACTTAAAGAGAGAGAAACAAAGAGAATAAGAAGCAAAGGAACGAACTTGAAAAGCAAGGAGCTGAGCTCACTGAGTATTGCTCGAGAAACATTCTTGCTCTGGGAAGGATGAACATAAACTACCAAATTGGTACCTGACACGCTCAATCCCTCCATCTAAGTATTAGCAATGTTTATCTAGGAATTATAAGCTGCGAAACTGATAATACGGCGAGTTTAAGTCCCAAAGCTATGGAACAGAGTGCTAGCGACTAGAGAATGGAGAGTCCACAAATTTTATACTCTGCGTGCCACTCGATTTCAGCATCAATTCTCCACCGTAGATCATATTCCGCATCCACACACGTAGTTCTCATTGAAAATCCGAGAGAAGCTCATCACCTAAAATTCATTAAAAACGTTAATGAAGTCAACATTTTATAACTAAAGTACATAACTACATCTGTCCTTAAAGTAACCTATTAATCCTGGGACCAAAGATAAAAACTTTATGGGTAGATATGGCTCAGTATGTTCTTTCATTATAGGTTTTGATTAATATAAAACGTGAGGTGGATAAGAGAGAAAATTGTGCTTGCAATCAAATATCAAACATGAAAAGGAATCACCAGAACATGCAAGGAAAACCTGAACAAGCAAAAAGCAATCCGATTAATCCTGGGACCAAAGATAAAAACTTTATGGGTAGATATGGCTCAGTATGTTCTTTCATTATAGGTTTTGATTAATATAAAACGTGAGGTGGATAAGAGAGAAAATTGTGCTTGCAATCAAATATCAAACATGAAAAGGAATCACCAGAACATGCAAGGAAAACCTGAACAAGCAAAAAGCAAGTGAATATTATGTTGATGAAACTTTCAAAGTTTTTGTTTTATAAAAACTAAAATAATACAAAAAAAAAAGAAATAAAGGTTAAAAATGAAAAATTCATGGAGAAACTAAATATCAGTTAATCATAGATATAAATTTAATTACAGTTGGTTCAACTAAATCAATGCAGAAAGTATCAGATCTCCATGTACAGAAAATAAAAACAAACGTTGGAGCATAAATCTTAACGCTAAAAGTTGATGAATCAAAACATCAAATAAAGCCTTTGAAAAATAAGAGAAACCAAATCGAGATCTAATCGAATCAATTCCAATCTAGCTTACAAACCCTAAGATGAATCAAAATCAAAATCAAAAGAATCAAAATCAAAATCAAAACCAAAAGAAATATCGGACAAAATTAGAAACAGAATGAGCAAAGTTACCGGTAAGCAAATCCTGGTAGACCAACTTGATTCTGAGTTTCTCCCGGAACGAACCACAAAGAGAAGAAGTAGAGAGAGCAGCAAGTACGCTAGAGAGCAAGAGAGGGTTTTCTGTGCCCTGCGCAGAGCATAAATATTTATAAGCGAGGGTTATCTCCATGTACAGAAAATAAAAACAAACGTTGGAGCATAAATCTTAACGCTAAAAGTTGATGAATCAAAACATCAAATAAAGCCTTTGAAAAATAAGAGAAACCAAATCGAGACCTAATCGAATCAATTCCAATCTAGCTTACAAACCCTAAGATGAATCAAAATCAAAATCAAAAAATCAAAATCAATAATCAATAACCAAAAAGAAATATCGGAACAAAATTAGAAACAGAATAGCAATAGTTACCGTTAAGCAATATCCTGGCAGACCAAACTTGATTCTGAGTTCTCACCTGAAACGAACTCGACAAAAGAGAAATGTAAGGTAGAGAGATGCACGATAGTAACGCTAGGAGGAGCAATGATGAGGGCTTTCTTCTGTGCTTGCGCGCAGAGCATTAAATATTTATAAGCGGGGGTTTTGGCGATAACCCAGGTATTTTCACGAAGATATTTCATAATACGAAAAAAAATTTTAAAAAGTTTTTTTATAATCCTAATAAAGTCCTCTTTTAAGTGGCTTTAATAAGGTTTGGCCCGGTGGATGATTTTTTCTTTTTTTTTTTTTTTTTTTTTTTTTTTTTTTTTTTTTTTTTTTTTTTTTTTTTTTTTTTTTGAGAATGGGAATTTATTCTTGTTGACAAGGAATAAATTCCTGTGTCATGTTATAAAATACATTCATATTCTTTAGAAAAAAAGATGGTCAAATAACAATTTATTTGGAAAAAGATAGCGCTGATATTTTTTATTTTCAAGTTTTTGAATCAAATGGCTTCTATAATGACTCTAAAATTAGATGAAATATTAGTTCCAGAATGAATAAATCTGCTTGAAAATGTATTCATGGGTGTTAATAGGATTTCTCTTCATATAAATATTGACATCTTATCTATTATGATTACTATAGTTTAATTTATTGTTGATATTATATTATCAAGATTCAATTTCAAAATTTTCTAATGGTTTAGAATTCAAATCAATTCTTTTCTTCTTCTTTTTTTTGCAGGATTCTTTTTCTCCTTGTAATTCCAAGTTCATCGAGGTAAGTAATTTATTGCTTTGCTATTTCTTTAATTTTTAAATTTTTTATAATTACAGAGTTTACTTCTTACTTTGTGATACATTTCTGTAATTTTTATTTTTATTTTATTTTATATGATTATTATATTTCAAAAGTTTCATTGAACCTGTAAGGAAATCCAAAATAAGCAAAACCAAACAACAGTGTCACAAAATAATTCAAACAATAGATAGAGAGGTGACATGAAAGAGAGTGCAACGGTGTAAAAGCTATAGCAGATAGAGATTTTACTCTGTTATGTGGACAACATCTACACACTTTTTTTCATAGCAGGTCAAACTCAAAAAATAGAACTAATAATAGTAGTTTATTCTTATAATCAATATGATTGTGTTTCCAATTTTCAATCTTTCGAACTAAGAAATGTGTTTCCAAATTTCATAGCAGGTCAAACTCAAAAAATAGAACTAATAATAGTAGTTTATTCTTATAATCAATATGATTGTGTTTCCAATTTTCAATCTTTTGACAGCATTTCTAGGCATGAACTGTGCAAAATAGGCACAATTGAAAGGCAACTAAAGACACTTGAAGAGAGAGAAACAAAGAGAATAAGAAGCAAAGGACGAACTTGAAAAGCAAGGAGCTGAGCTCACTGAGTATTGCTCGAGAAACATTCTTGCACTGGGAAGGATGAACATAAACTAGCAAATTAGTACATGACACGCTCAATCCCTCCATCTACAATCGAATCGGACAAAGTTTTGCACTTTCGCAATCTGGAATTAGGGTTCTTACAACAGCGGCAAAGTAAACAACGGTGGTTGTAGGGTTTTCTTTACTTTTCTTTTTTTTTTTTTTTCAATTGAATTTGTTAACCAGTAACCAGAGTTTCGCGTGATCAACTATTGTTATGGGCCTTGAAGCTTGTAATTTTAAGCCCAAATAAATTAAGTTAGAGGCCCGATTAATATTTGTCTGTTATTGTAATTTAACTGATTCCCTCTTATTGAAAAAAAAAAGAAAAAAAAAAAAAATCAAAAGATAGCAAAGCAGAGAGCCTCAAATCTCAGTCGGTAGACCGAAGCAACATGCGAAAGAAAAGGGCCTGACCTTTATTCAGATCATTGGCCCTCACAAAATAAGCCCACAGAGAATATAATAAAGTGAGAAATGGACAATAAATAAAATAAAGGAAGGGGGGATTGGTGCTTTGGGTTTGTGGTAGTAGTAAGACAAAATGGACTTCACTCTCATCTCTCATCTGGAAGATTCTGAAGCAAATGTCTCCTTACATCCCTACAACTGATACTGCTTCCATGTTCCCCTCATACCACGCCCCCCTCTGGACCCCACCCACTTGTACTCTTTTTTCTACTGTATGCATTTTCTTTTTGTACGTACTCTCATTATTATTATACGCATGTTCATAAGATCTAAGGTGAAAGTCTTTTTGGTTGGTGGTTTTGTTTTTAACCCTCCCTATAATCTTCTCAATCATTTTTTTGTTGTCTAAAGTTTATGCACCTTATTTACTCTCACCTTATTGGATTTGGATGCTCATTAATTATCAATCGTTTTTACCACCTTTCTTTCATTACTAGAGGGTCCCATCTTATTTAAACCTAGCTTAATTAGCTTAAATCATTCACCCACCATTTAGGTAAAAAAAAGTTAATCTTTTGTGTTTTTGTCCCGCCTAAATCCAACTTTTTTTTATTTATTTTGTTGTCAAATATTTGTGAAATTTCTTATTATTATTATTATTTATAAGAGTTGTGTCTAACACAAATTCAATAAATGAAATTATCAATATAACTTGTGACATGCTCAATTTTTCGAGGAAAATTTGAAAATTCAATACTGACTCTATTAGTTGTATGGGATAGTTTAACGTGGAGGATGGAGGTAGAATAAAAATGTTTAAAGTTATATTAATAATTTCTCTTATTGAGTTTTGAATATGTGTCCTGCGCAATTAATTTATAAAACATAAATATTTTAGCTGCCTAAATTATGATAAAATTGCCACTCTCTTATCACTCAAATAATTTATCATTTAGTATAATTTTTGTTCTTTATTAAGTGACCAAGTAATTATGAGCAACAAACAATTGCTTGTCTCTTTATTTAAAAGGTCATATCATTGCGCGTTGTCCAAATTTAATTATGAGCAGCAAAATTAAACAATATGAATGGCTTCACAAATAATGCAATGGTCCCTGCTCAACTTTTTTTTTTTTTTTTTTTTACATTATTGTTCCAGTCTCATTTGCTTCATATAATATTCTAGAACTATAATATAGAGGGAAATAGTTATTTCTAACTTTATCCTGATTAAATTTTGAACACAATTTTTTCAGACTTATTAAAAAGAAATTCTATACGTCAGTCGGAATGATTTGTGGATTCCGAACAGCTACAATAGTTGAATCTAATAAAATAGTAATTACAACCTAATAAATAATAAAAAATTTAAATTTTAAGAAATAAAATAATTCATATTGCGTAAAAATATGATAAAGTCTATAAAATACAGGGACCACCCTCCTTAAAGTTTTTAAATTTTAATTTATTTTTATGCTATGCTATGTAGTAAAAAATTTAATTTCTTTACTTAGAGAACAATGTAAGAAATTTGTGCTATTTTTAGTCTCAGCTATACATAATTATATCTATGTAGTAATTGTAACGTAGCTATGCTTATACAATTGACGATAGGAGTTGTTGTTGGTGGATCCCACTCTACAATTTTGTGGGTCCCAGTCAAATTTCCATTGAACAATCTCCTGCTCCTGCACCTCCACCTTTGATAATGGTAAAAAGTCTTTTTGATTTTCTTTTATCTTTCCACCGGTGATGTCATTGGGTAGGACCAGGACCACAATCAACCCCTTGGATTTGTTTTTATTTTTAAAATCTTTGATTTGATTGCTTAATGCTGCTTTCATTAGGTTACGTTTGAAATATAATTTTTACAAGTCAAACATCGAAAAGTTTTTTTTAGAAAAAGCAATTGAACGGGGCACATTAGCTGAAATTTTCACGAAAAATCCCCCGTGAATGACACGTGGAACAATATGAGTAGTGTTTGGTTATAAGTATTAGCAATGTTTATCTAGGAATTATAAGCTCGAAACTGATAATACGGCGAGTTTAAGTCCCAAAGCTATGGAACAGAGTGCTAGCGACTGGAGAATGGAGAGTCCGCAAATTTTATACTCCGCGTGCCACTCGATTTCAGCGTCAATTCTCCACCGTTGATCATATTCCGTATCCACACACGTAGTTCTCATTGCATCACGAGCCACTCCGAGTCCTTTTTTTTTTTTTTTTTGCAAATTTTATACTTCCGCGTTGCCACTTCGATTTCAGCGTCAATTCTCTTCACCGTTGATCAAAGTTTCCGTATCCCACACATCGTAAAAAAGTTTCATCGATTGGCATCACGAAGCCACTCCGATCCTTTTTTTTTTTTTTTTAAATCCGAGATTTCTGGTTAGTTTCCTGTTTTTTGAATGATTATTTTGTGTTTTTCATATTCTATTATTATATTTATATTAATTATTTGGAGAATAGTAAATTATAAAAATCTTGGATTCTATAATTTTGTTTTTGTTTTTTTTTTTTTAAAGAGTGTTTATCGTAATTGCTTTTTTTTTTTTTTTTAAAGTGGTTAGTTTTTTTATCAGTACCGCGAGTGTAAGATTTTTAATCTAAAGTACGAGAGTTTTATTAATTCAGTGAGCAATAATTATGTAGCTCATAATATTGATTTTTTTTTATTTATTTCCTAATAAATCAAAGAGTAAAATGGAGATAAGATTTTATAACATTTAGACAAGCTTATGCGCTTTAAATTTGATTTATTTCTCAAATTTGAGTTTAATTATTCTCTCAATTATTGAAATCCTCAAAGTGTCTTAATAAATATTAGAAATAAAATAATACTATATTTTAGAAAAAGAAGACGGAATAATAAATTTTAACTAATTTTATTAAAAATGAAAGGAATCCGTTTCTCCAGATGTAAGAGGTTTTGTTTTGGGGCCCTTGACAGACCGGATTGTAAATCGGACCAGACGATACATAGCAAGTCTGGAAGAAGATGATCTTCACGTCGTAGCATATCACTAAACGACAATTCAATTGTCTCTCTCTCTCTCTCTCTCTCTCTCTCTCTCAAGTTCAATCACTCGTCAAAAGGCGCTGCGCCTTATTCTCTCGGGATATGCCCTGCGAGCAACAACAGTAGCTCGGCCCACAAAACAAAAAAAAAAAAAAAAAAAAAAAAAAACAAAAAAAAAAAAAAAAAAAAAAAAGAAGAAGCGATTGCGTGCGTGACTCTTTTTGCCCATTTCAGATGTCTTAACTTGTCATGTTACACGCATGACCCTTGCTATTTTTAAGAAAAATTCTCATATATTCCTTTATTTCCTCATTTTCTTTAAAAAAAAAAAAAAAAAAAAAAAAAAAAAGAAGAAGCGATTGCGTGCGTGACTCTTTTGCCCATGCAATGTCTTACTATCATGTACACTGCATGACCCTTCTATTTTAGAAAAATCCTATCCTTATTTCTCATTTTCTTTTCTTCTACTACCTTCAACCTTTTTGCTCTATTTGAACTCCACAATCTTATAGGCCTTGGCCATTTCACACGCTTTCGTTTTTCTTTCAAACTTCATATTATTGAGCAGTCCATTTTGCTATTTATGCTATTTCGGCTTATCCAGACTTCAATAAATTAAAAAATATATATATAATAAGCTAGAAAGTTAGTAAATGTGAAAACAAAAACGGCGCCGTGAGCGATAATACGGTGGATAGACATGTGTCGTTCTACGTTAGCGTGCGCCTCCTCCCACCGATTTGTCGTGAACAGCACGCGTGACAAACGGTCAAATTATATCAGACGCAAAAGCAAAGAAGCACCTTTTATCGATCTCTCCTTTTTAATTTCCACATTTAATTAATTAAATAAAAATAGAAAACAAAACGAAAATTGCCGTAATGCAGAGAAAGAAAGCAGCTAAAATCGAAGCTAGCTAAAGCAAAAAGCACAAGATCGAGAAAGCAAAGCAAAAAAAGCCAAATGGGAAAAAGCGAGGGCTAGATAGAGAGAGAGAGAGAATTCTCCTGCAAATCCTCGTAATCCACGTGCTAAAATGCGCCACCGTGACATTCTTTTCTTTCCTATTCACCCACTCCCTCCTTTTTTAAAAAAACATAATCTCTCTCTCTCTCTCTCTCAAGGACACACTCCCTCTTTTCTCTTCGATCACATGTCTTTATCTCTGTATTGTACAGTTTTCGTGTTCTAATAGTCTAAGCTCTGCTTGTTTTAACATTTCTTTATTATGTTTATTTTGCTTTTTAATCTTATTTCAACAGTTTAAAGCTGCAACGAAATCGCTATATACAGAAAGAGTGTGCGCAGGATAAGAGCTTACACACTTTTTCTACTTTCTAGCAAATACACGTTTATTGAGATGGACAGAGGGAGGAAAATTTTTTAAGTGGAGTTTCAGATAAAGGAAGCTCCTTTTTTTTTTTTCTTTTTTCTTTTTTCTGGGTGATCGAAAGAGTAGAAGGAAAGAGATCATCGCAGTAGTGATGATGATACATGGAGGGGGTTCATTGAAAGGTCGGTTTCTTTAGGGAGATAAAAACAAGCACTTGATAATAACCATTAACTCGGACATATACAGAAAGAGAGAGGTGAGACCCACTCCCATGCTTCGGTCCGCGTGCTTTGATGCAAAATGATGGTTTTTGGTTCTTGTTGTGTCAAAGGCCCACCTTAAAAGATCTCTATGGTTGCCTTTTTGCAGGTTTTGTTCCTTGATTTTGGACTCCCGGAAGGGGGAAGGCTTCTCTTTTGTGTACAGTTGGATTGGTCTTTTTGGTGACCCTGGGATTCCCTCTCATGACATGGCTTGATCAATTATCCTTTGCCCTTTTATTTCTTTGAATAGATTTCGGATTGGCGGAGGGTTTTTGGGGTTATACATGTGAAGATGGGGTTTTCTACTGAGTTCTTCTGCTTGGAGTAGAGAACACTGAAAGAGAAGCAGATGATGATGGGTTCTGTTGAAGAGAAAATCAAAGCAGGAGGTTTGGTCAATGGAGCACAAACCAATTTACTCGAGGAAATGAAGTTGTTAAAAGAAATTCAAGACCATTCAGGTTTTGTTACATTTCGCTAAAATCTTCATTTCCTTTTTGGTTATTCTAAAAAGTTTGGCTTTTCTTGCTCATGGCTTGAGATGATATAGTAAAGGTTCAGTTTTTTTAACCATGCAATTAACGAACGGCTTCTATTTCGTCTATATGTGCGTGCCATCTATAAAGGCGGTTGAAGAGTGTTTTTACGTTTAGAGATTGTCCTGCTTGATTTCAGGGACTCGTAAGACGATAAATTCGGAGTTGTGGTACGCATGTGCTGGTCCGCTTGTTTCCTTGCCTCAAGTTGGAAGTCTTGTGTATTATTTCCCTCAAGGGCACAGTGAACAGGTTTGCATTTATCATATTAACGCTTTAGCCTTTCCTATTCAATCCTTATTTTCAGTTTCAGAGTACAGTTTCATAATTTGCCAGCTTATTATGGTTTTGTGAAGTGAAAATTGAAGCATAAATTTGGAGGCATAAAATTTTATTAAATTTTACCCTTTTTCTAAGTTTTCCATCACTGATTATGTTCTATGGTAACAAAGATCTTTTATGCAAAAGGCCAAATCTTTATTTGCTCCTTCAGTGCTACTCTGGTATCCCCTATCTTTTGATGTCAGCTGTTGTGATGTCTGTTTCATGCTCAAGGCACAGTCCGTGCAAAAATAGTTAGATAGAACCAATAATTAGAATCTTGGCTATGGAGCGTTTAGAATTCAAAAGTATACAAATTGAATACTCTTTTGTGATGCAGAAAGACTTGCTTTGGAGCTGATTCTACAAATACATGATAAGTTGAGACTTTTTTACTTGTTCTGGTTGTGTTGGTAGTTTGTCATTGTAATAGTTATCTTCAAGGTTGATTTGAGTCAAGCTGGTGTTGGAAATTGATATTTCACCAATAAGACTGCCAGTATGCTTTATCCCGGGGCTGCTTCCCCCGAAGCAACTAGAAACTACATTGCATGATGTGGTTTCATGTCTATATCTACTTATCTGAGATGTTCACAAAACCTGTAATGATATTATAATCCAACCCATTACATATGATCTGGAAGTATTTTAACCTGTCTGCTTCAGATAAAAGCATGAGAAACAGCCTGGCTGTCATTATTGGTTTTAGTGAACATGGAAGTTGGGAAAATAGCTTTACGTGTTCTATATTTTGTAAAAAATTAAGTGTTTATCATTCTGATAAATTTGGAATTTCTGCTAATCGGAAACCGGCATAATGTAACAAGAGCTTTCTGAAAACAGAGATTATAAGAAGATAGATTTTGTGACAGATTCTTTGTTGTCTTGTGGCAGATTGTTTCACCATAATTCAGAGAACTAATGAACTTTCGTTTGGCATGTCTAGGTGGCAGTCTCCACTAAAAGATCGGCAACTTCACAAATTCCTAACTACCCAAATCTCCCTTCTCAGCTATTGTGCCAAGTTCACAATGTTACTCTACATGTATGCCAATTCTATACTGACCGTTTCTCTGTGTTTGTGCATGCTACTATTATATCTTGTTATTGTAATCTGAACCTGCTTTTCTTCTAATTTTAGGCGGATAAAGACACGGATGAAATTTATGCCCAAATGAGTCTTCAACCAGTGAACTCTGTAAGCTTGACTACTATATAGTTTATCTAAGTTCTTCGCTTTGGCTCCTCTTTACTCTTCCTTCCAAAAGTGACCAATTATATATATATATATATATATATAACTCTGTAAGCTGTGACATCGTATATAGGTTTTAGTCTAAGTTCTTCGCTTTGGCTCCATCTTTTACTCTTCCTTCCCAATAAGTACCTAATTTAATAGTATATATAGTATTATATATATTATATATTTAATGAAGTGAGTCCTTTTATTTATAATCTTGAAATATGAGAAGACCCCATGGCCTCTCAAGTAGAATGATACCTTTAATCAAATGAGCATAGAATTTAAAGAGAGGTAATAAGAAAAAGAGAAAAATAATGTAGCCTTTGATGAGTGGCCAAAGGTCTGTGCCGCTTGATTTCCTCAGCGATAGAATTGTGTGATGAATTGGAAAGGAGTGGATATTGCAATATGGTCAGCAACACGTAGCAAAATCGAGGGTCCAGCTCTAGTCCCAAGTTGTGCCGCTTGATTTCCTTCACGATAGATGTGATGAATGGAAAGGAGTGGATATGCAATAGGTCAGCAACACGTAGCAAAATCGAGGGTCCTGCTCTAGTCCATTGTGCTCGATTAACGCGAGCAACTAGATCGACCAAATATATATATATATATATATATATATATAATACCTAACACGTTTACTTCTGTATAGGAAAAAGATGTCTTCCCAATTCCAGATTTTGGACTAAAACCAAGCAAGCATCCAAGTGAATTTTTTTGCAAAACCTTGACAGCGAGTGATACAAGCACACATGGTGGATTCTCGGTGCCTCGAAGAGCTGCAGAAAAGCTCTTTCCTCCATTGGTCAGATTTGATCTTATCTAAAAGTCTTTGTATGAGATAAACCATTTTGTACTCTTCAGTTGATGGTTTAATTTACTCTCAGGATTACACAATGCAACCACCAACTCAAGAACTTGTTGTTAGAGACTTACATGATAATATTTGGACATTTCGCCATATATATCGCGGTGAGAAATCTTTTGATTTGTATTCCTATTTCTTTACTAAATTGATTAAGACAGTTCAGAGAAACATGGAATTTTATTCAATCTTAAACTTTCTTGGGGGGATGTTTCTTGGTCAAATTGTAGTTGCTTTTGAGCCAATGATGTACACCTTTTATGACATTTTTCCCTTTTCTTTATTTCCTCCCCTGTGTTTGACTGCTTGTCTGGAATTTTACCGTGCTCTTTGACTTTTTATGCAGGGCAGCCGAAGCGGCACCTTCTTACAACTGGGTGGAGTTTATTTGTTGGTTCAAAAAGGCTTAAAGCAGGTGATTCTGTTCTGTTTATCAGGTAAAATCCATCCTTATAATGCCATAACTTTAATGTCTGCTATTTGTAGATGGGAGGGACAGAAACATATGTAATGAACTCCCTCCTCCTCCTACCATTGCATCAGGTTTCCCTTGAGCTTTCTACTAACCAATGATGTTTTTGGAAATAACTAACCTCATTATTGTTCTAGTTGTTGCAATTGTTTTTGGAAAATAACTCTGGTAGGGAAAAGTTGTGTTCAGTCTTTCTTGCAAAATGATAAGAAGCTTTATTGCGCCATGTGATTGCTCTCTCTCTCTGTCTCTCTAATATAGTTATATGTTTCAACTTATTCTTTCCTTAATATTACAAGGGATGAGAAATCACAGTTATTGGTGGGTGTAAGGCGTGCAAATCGTCAACAAACAACATTGCCATCATCTGTCCTATCTGCTGATAGCATGCATATTGGTGTCCTTGCTGCTGCAGCTCATGCTGCTGCCAATCGGAGTCCATTCACCATTTTTTACAACCCAAGGTTTATTAATTCATGATTATATCCTACTTTTCTTTTGTCCCATACAGTAGGTTTCTGAATATGGTGATCACATATATTCTTTCAACTATTCTTAGGGCATGCCCCTCAGAGTTTGTCATTCCTTTAACCAAGTATAGAAAAGCTATATATGGAACTCAAGTTTCAGTTGGAATGAGGTTTGGAATGATGTTTGAGACAGAGGAATCAGGCAAACGCAGGTAATTTTTCAATATACAGCACCCTTTTACATCCTTATTTGATAGC
The DNA here is from genome assembly GCF_014843425.1 of Jatropha curcas. The sequence goes on from NW_023590789.1 coordinate 1,090,070, forward strand.
AATTTAGCTGTAATAGTAACATATAGCATATCCGCAGCAAACTATTCATATTTACTCGTACTCCATAATAAAAACAAAAGTACTTCATGTTCATGGAGATATTTTGCCTGATAAATGCCACAGCCATCTAAAGCTTTAATTAAATCTGCATGGTTAAACTTGGATAGTTGTAGGCTTGACATGTAGAGAACTTAGCAGCAGTTTTTAATTTTTCTGCAGATATATGGGCACAATAGTTGGTATTAGTGACTTAGATCCGCTGAGGTGGCCTGGCTCCAAGTGGCGAAATCTTCAGGTGAGAGGGCTGCTTGCGGAACTGAATGAATCTTGTGCTCTTATCTTCTGTTGCAATCGTTTCACAGAATAGAAACTAGGGAATTGCCAGTTGCTTTGCCTATTCGGCAATTGAATATTTTCTGTTTTTTTTTTGTTTTTTTTTTTTTTTCGGCAATTGGATATCTTTCTATGTTTTTTGTTTTTTTTTTTTTTTGAGAACAGGTCGAGTTGGATGAGTCAGGGTTTGTCGATTAAAGCGAAATTAGGGTTCAGTTCATGGGAAATTTGAGACTCCTGAAGCTCTTTCATTTTTCTCCTTCTCTGACTTCAGGTCTTCAAACGACCCCTTTGCCTAGCTTCAGGGATGTTCAGGTAAGTTTTTTTTTTTTTTTTTTTTTTTTTTTTTGAGAACAGGTCGAGTGGGATGAGTCAGGGTGTTCCGATAAGCAGAATAGGGTCAGTTCATGGGAAATTGAGACTCCTGAAAGCCTCTTCATTTTTCCTTCTCTGACTTCAGGTCTCAAACGACCCTTGCATTCAGGGATGTTAGGTAAGTTTATCCTATTTCTGTTTTTTAGGGGAAAAATTTGTTCAACATTTATTGTAACTTTTTTTCTTTTTTTTTTGCCAGGAGGAGAAACTGAATGGAGTAACTTGATAAAAAGACCCCTCATCTGGCTTCCTGAACATGGAAATGGGAATTTTCCATATTCTTCAATTCCAAACCTGTATTCTGAGAGACTTTACAAGATGCTAATGAAACCTCAGGTTAACTATCCTGGAATCTGTGAGTCTGCCCTCCAAGAACTCTGTGCTGCTAAAGCAACTCCTGTTGATGATGTGAAGACCATGCAGGGACCAATCAATCAGCTTAACCAGTCAGTAGGTATGTCAGTAGAAAACCAAAATTATTCTCAATTCTGTGCCAACCAATCTGACGTAATTAACCCATCTGCTTCAAAAATAAACACACCTGGGAATTTACATCCTCCTTGCACTGTTGAAAATCAAACACCAGATGGAATTAATGTAGAAAAGTTGAAATCGGAACCTGAGCATTCGGCAGATCAGATAAGCCAGGTAACCTCGACAGGAGAATGCAATGAGGAAAAAACTTCCTCAAGTCCTACAAATCTGCATAACTGCAGCAACCAGCTGGAGTTTCAAAATCAGAACCAGGCTCACTTGCATGCTCAAACCAATGTCTGGCCAATGCAGCAACTGTTAGAGCCTTCCACTCTGCACTCTCAGCAAATTAATATACCCCAAGCTGATTCTAATGTTCTCAATGGATCACTTCCTTTCTTAGACACTGATGAGTGGATATCAAATCCGTCTTCTTGCATACCTCTCCCTGGGATATATGGATCATCAGGGCCTCTGTCAATGTTTGGATTGCAAGAACAATCATCCATACTCCCTGAAGCAATTAATCCTTCTTTACCTTTAATGAATCAGGATTTGTGGGATCAACAGCTAAACAATTTAAGATTTTTATCCCCACCAAGCCAACTCGTTCCTTTAGCTCAGCAAGACCTCTGTAGCCTTAACTCAAGTGGTGCAAAAGATTTGTCAGATGAGAGCAATGATCAAAGTGGGATATATGGCTCTCTTAGTGTTGATGTTGGGAATGGGGGAAGTGCCGTAATTGATCCTTCTGTCTCTAATACTCTTTTGGATGAGTTGTGCACGTCGAAGGATGCTGATTTCCAAAACCCTTCAGATTGTTTGGTCGGTAACTTGAGCTCAAGCCAGGATGTTCAGTCACAGATTACTTCAGCAAGCTTAGCAGATTCCCAAGCTTTCTCACAGCAAGACTTTCCAGACAGCTCAGGTGGTACATCTTCAAGCAATGTGGATATTGACAAGGGCAATTATATGCAGAATAACTCATGGCAGCAAGTTGCTCCACGGGTGCGGACATACACAAAGGTATCATTCTTGTTGCATATCTAAATGGCTATTGTTGGGTGGATGGGGTTGGGGAATGAAAAAATTGAAATGGTACGACTGAAATCATCTCCTGGTTTGGCTTTTAATTGAGTTGTGTCTTTAGTGTGATTGAATAGTTAAGTATTTACGGCTAGAGATTCCATCATAGGTATATCATTCTTGTATAAGGATAATGTTATATGCCTGTTCATATAAATTTTTATTTAACTGGATGGTTTTCAGGTTACTCTAGGTCTGCATGCAACGGTCAATGTTTTTATATATTTGTTTTTATAATTGAATCACATTTCTAGTCATCAAAAGGTTTGTCATTCTTATTATTATTTTGGAATTTTCCAGAGTTTTTAGCCGTCTACATTATTTCCTAGTGCAATCAAAGGAATTTGCATCTTTTGTGTCTCCATGATTTGTAATCTCGACCCAAGCCAAGGTGATGAAATTGTTTGTGGTTGACAGGTTCAAAAGGCTGGCTCAGTGGGGAGGTCGATCGATGTCTCAAGTTTTAGAAACTACGAAGAACTATGTTCTGCAATCGAATGCATGTTTGGACTTGAAGGGTTGCTTAATAATCCAAGGGAGTCAGGTTGGAAGCTGGTGTATGTGGACTATGAGAATGATGTTCTATTGATTGGAGATGATCCATGGGAGTAAGTTTAATCATTCATTTTTGTTATGTATGGCTTGTTTGTATACTGTTGGAGCCAATATCTGAAGACTGAGGCCATTTTATTTGCTTGTGCAGGGAGTTTGTTGGTTGTGTCCGCTGCATAAGGATCCTGTCACCTTCTGAAGTTCAGCAGATGAGTGAGGAGGGAATGAAGCTCCTTAACAATGCCAATATCAACGGCCTGAATACCTCCGTAACAGAAGGCAGCCATGCTTGAGGCTGAACAATAGCTGCCAAAAGTAACATATATTTACATGGTGGAGCTGGGGCTATCGTCTTTGAAATTTCTCGTCTTCATGATAACACGGTGATGGATGGCGAGTTATATGGGCATTTGTTAGAAATTAGAATGGGTTTAGATATATAAATATGTGGTGGCATTTGTTCATGTCAAACTAATGTATGAGATACTTTATTATAGATCCTTTCATGCAAGCCCTATGTTCTGTATTTAACGCGAACCCGAAATAGTCGATGCTAATCGTGCTTCTTCAATCCCGAGTATTAAGGACTAACTAGTAAATAAACAAGTTTGATGGAAATAGGTAAGATTAACATGGAGATTACCAGTTCAAAAGAGATGGATAACATTTTCTTTTATTTGTCCGTTTACTAGGAAAATTTGTAGTTTTTTAAAAAACGACACGGAATATTTGTTACTGTCGGTACAGGTAAAGATCAGATGTGAAAAGGAACCGGTCTTTACCAAATCTGTTGAATAGGGCTGTGCATAGTTCCTGGGTAACCTATTTATTTGTGTCCGGACACAAATGCATCCTCTGTAACAAGTAAATTTCGAGTCATGTTTCCTTTGGCAGACAAAACTAGTATCAATGGATTGTGAGCACTGGTCAATTACTTAAGCTTCGGATCATTTACCTTGGAGAGTTTCAGTTCAGATCTCCAGATGATTTCTTTTAATTTATCATCTTTTAATTTCAGATACATTTCACAAGTACTCGTATGATGATATAAAACAAAGCCATTATTGTAATAACGAGATTTATGTTGATTCTATGTTGAAGCTAATGCTCCAACAGAATAAATTTCAGTCACTTCATTGCGTACTTAAAGTTGTTTGGCACTTAGATTCAAAATCTTCCAGGGAATGCTAGATAAAAATAATGCAAGCTCAAAACACCGGCTACCAACTCACAGTTCAGAAGATTCAAGAATAGAGTAAAATTTTTTCCATTCCTAAACAATTTGCTTTAGCTTTAGCTTGGATAATAAAATCCCCTAAAGTACATAATAAAAGATAAAAATCTGTTTTAAATTACAGAACAGATACAATGGCCTTCCAGTTTCCACTGCAGGTTTGCATTTGAGGAAAAGAAATGATAGGTAATGTACTTATTGCACCTTCAAACAAATTTCATGACCATTTGGGCAACGAACCGGTACAAATTCTGTGCAGAAAAAAGAAAAAAAAACCTACAAATGTAAGTGATATCCTTACCTTTTACCTCTTGTAGTTTCTTGTGGAAACTCCAATAATCACACTCTTGCTGGCTTTTGCAAGACTGCAGATAAATAAATCTCAGATTTGCCTGACCCAGCTGTCTCTACCTTCTCTCCCACAACCCATTTTAGCTTTTTATAACCAAATCGCTCTATCAATCTTGTCAAAGTCCTCTTCTTTTCATCATCAGCACAATAGAAGTTATCCAACCAAAACAATCCACCAGCTCTCATTACCCGATCAATGTCAAACATTAAGAACTCTAATTTTTCAGGTTTGCCCCCAACATCAAGTCCACTAGACGCATGAACCAAATCAAACACATTGTCATAAAAAGGGAATCTATGATCTAAGCTCAAATACAAAGGGAAAAGCCCTCTAGCTGCAATGAATTCACTGAAAGGAGCATCAATGTTCAAAGTACTAGTGATTACAGTCACATTATTTTCTGCCATTCTAGCAGCAAAGGTGCCAGACCCACCACCAATATCAAATCCTATTCTAATTCCTCCACTTGCTAAAGCTAACACATCATCAATTAAGAAATCATTCTTGCTTCTAACCTTAACAAACTTTTGATTCTCATACCCATTAGCCAAATCAAAGCAACCAACACAATCTCTACTCAGTTTCTTTTTATTCAAGCACTCAAGATTCTTGCAACCAAGACCACTCCATGTCAATATCTTATCACTAACAGGTTTCCACAAAGAAATAGGAAAAGGGGAAAGACCCACCTTAGGAACAGGCTTGGCAAAACATCTCCTTCTTGGCAAAGGCTCACATCCACGCAAAATCAGCTTCTGGCCAAGGCTCCAGTCATCAGGACAAGGCCCAGAAACCTTGTAAGTCATGAATTGAGACAACAAATCAGCAGATTTGTCACAGGAATGACCCACAGAAGCCACCATTTCAGTAATCCCAGTTCTTGAATCTTTACCAAGAGGAAGCTGGTGGTGTTGTAGAAAAAGTTTGAGCTCGTTTGCAATGTTGGGTCTTGAGATATCGATGGTTTCGTAGCCTAAAAGCTCCTTTTCCATCTTTGCAAGCTTTTTTTGAGAAGAATCTATCTCTCTTAAGATTAGAGAGACTTGCTCAGAGATTAGAGAAATATTCTTGTGAGTATTGTGAAAGAGATGATTTTGATGGTGTTTAGAAGAGGATGTGAAGGCATAGAGAGCAAAGAGATTAGTAGAGATGACAGAGAAGATCATAAGAACGTTAACTGCTGAGGAACATACAGTCGCTCTCTTGAATCTGGCTGTGCCATCTCCTATTTTCAGCGACACTGATCCCATCTTGGTCTGATGGTTTCCTTCTCCTTCTGCGTCTAAAGCAGAGGAGAGAGAAGGGTTTGGGGTTGGAGTGCACCTAGGGAGTGAGATTTGCAAAGAAAGTGAAGCTAGTGGGTGGTTTTTTTTTCCCTGGTTCTTGAGTGAAATATCAGTGTGTGATTTTTTAGCTCCGTGGAGAGAGAGAGAGAGAGTAGAGGTGGCTGTCGCCTGTCGGTTGGAGTTAGTGACAACTACTAAAGTTAAAAAGGACTTTCACAATGGTTCCTTAAGTGTCATTAGGACTAATATAAAATAGTAATGCTTTGAACTAAATATTTAATTTAAATAAAGTAATAAACTTAAAAAACCGGTTCTCTGATTAAGAAGCACAATCTTTGCTTGGTGATTAACGATTTTAAATAAAATAAGCATATTTGAGAAATTCACTTGTATTTTAAGGACAAATATTAAAATTAATTTCAACTACAAGCTTATCTTTAGCTTGTAGTCCTTATATTGCACATTATTAAGAAATGATGAGCTGAATTTCAAAAGAAAAAAGAAAATACGAGCTGAATGCCGAGCAGTAACGTTGAGGATTGGGCTGCGTAGACATTATTATTATCTTTTATATATTGCGGATAGAATAAAAGAAGAAAGAATTGCCGGGAAAAGGTGGTTTTCTTTGATTGGGCCGTATACATGTTAGCATCAAGTATGGACTTGGGCCCACCATATACTGTATCACGGGCCATAAAAAAAAGGCCTCGGTAATTGACGTGTTAATGCCATGGTCAGGATCAATGGCCCCACCTCTTCATTTTTCTAACACTACTTCCATTTTCTAATGAAGTAGACCAGCAGAGAGAAGCTAAAATTATCACGATGTAATTAATTAATTCATACGATTAAGAAAAAAGCATTTCCCCAACTTCACCAGATGACTTGTCCATTTTTGCTTGGTTGATTACTATAGTCTCATTTTATTTATTTACTTCAAATTTATCAATGAGCATCCCACAACCACATCCTCTCCGCTGCAATAATTTCACATTGGGACCAGAAGCGTAAGGCCTGACCCAGGACCCGCTACTCAACAATTAGCAAATCCATGCGCAATAAACTAGCACAATCTGTCATTCTGTATCCACTTTCCCTAGAATTTTTTGTAAGGCAATAGTTAGAACTATTTCACCGTTATAATAAAAAAAGAAAGCCAAAGAATACCAAAATGATTCTGGATGCTTAAAACAATGAAAATCTAGAAAAGCCCACAGAAAGGTTGATACTTGATACTGCTCAGGAAAGGTTGTTATTTTAGGCATTACTCATCTCATGCAGTTATTTTCTATAGAGAAGAAGAAATAAAGGATCTTGACCACATGCCACATGATTGATTCTTCCATATAATAAAATTATGAATTACTACTTTTTCTATTTCTCAAAAATGGAAAAACGCCTGCCATTCTAATGATTATGAAGATAAACAAATTCAAAATGTTCACAGTATTCTAAATCAAGAACCATCTATGCAAGATGATTTAAATGATATCCAAGGCTCTTTATTGCATCCAGAGACGAGCAAACCAACTAATCAGTGATGCGCCTTAGCTTCAGACTTCTTATGTGACTTTGCTTTCATCTGGTGAGAGAAAATTTATTTGTTAGGATTCATTTCCAATCATAAGTTGAGGGTAGGATTTATCAATGGAACATCAGTGAACAGTACAAGCATGTTGAACCAAAGGCCTAAAATGAACCATAGATGATAAAACTATGAACCTAAGAAACAGATCTACTTAAAAATAGTACTAATAATATGAATGTAATTTCATGAAACTGATAATGGCAAAGAGACTTTCAAATTCCATATTCCTCCATATCAGCTCAAACAAAACACAAATAATAATGTCCTCTCATCACTATTGTGTCATACTGTCATTAATGGCATCATCCTCTTTTATGATGAATTAAACTACTAACAGAACATGGCTTGCAATTCCCATAAAAGAAAGGCAGTCAGAGAAAGAAAAGGAAAAATAAAAAAGCCTGCAATCTGTAAACCTGACTTATTATAGTGCTCGGAAGATTATATTAGCAGTAGTTCGAGCAAGTACATTCTCCAATTTGCAGCTGCACCATGTTTCTTTAACAAATTACTTTGAGAATCAGTTACAATCAGCTATGGCTAGTAAACTACCATTCTATCTATTAACAAAAAACCAATTTAGCCTAGCACTGAAAAAATAAGGGCCAAAGAGGTTGTTTTGAATGATCACCATATTGATAGATTCAGGTAAAATGACTCAATATAGTACATTACTCCATATTCATATCAGAGAATCCAATTTTCCACACCTGTATTAAGCCTATTCCTGTCTACATAGGGTTGTAGAAGTTATGTCCTTAGATTTTAAGATATAACGTCCAATATTAATCTAACTGGTTAAAAGAACAAACAATTAGATCTGGCTCACACTTGATAAGGAAAATAACAAAAAAAAAAAAAAAATCAGCAGAAAGAAAAGGAAAAATATCGAAAAGAGACAAGCTCGCTATATCTAGTAAACCGACTTTTTATAGTGCTCGGAAGATCGATATATTAGGCTAGTTAGTTCGGCAGCAAGTACATTTCCAATTGTGCAGCTGCACCATGTTTCTCTACACAAATTCACTTGAGATCAGTTACAAATCAGCTATGGCTAGTAAACTACCATCTATTCTATCTAACACAGAAAAACCATTTCAAGCCTAGCACTTGAAAGAATAAGGGCCAAAGAGTGTTGTTTCTGATAATGATCAACCATATTGATAGATTCACGGTTAAAATGGACTTCAATATGTACATTACTCCAGTATTCATATCAGGGAGAATCCAATTTCCACACCTGTAATAAGCCTATTCCTGCTACATAGAGCGGTTGTAGAAGTTATGTCCTTAGGATTTTGTAAATATCTAACGTCCAATATTAATCTAACTGGTTTAAAAGAAAGAGACAAACAATTTAGATCGGCCTTCACACCTTGATAAGGAAAAAATAACAAAAAAAAAAAAATAAGAAAAGACACTCGTTTCTTAAATAATCATACGATCAGAAATTGACCTTGAGAAACTTTCCGCCTTCACACTTCCATAAACTCCAGGACCGAAAAACTGAATTGCTTGCATGCGCCGAGGCAAACCTCTGGCCAGACATACAAACCAAAAACAAAAAAAAAAAACAAACAAATTTGGAAATCAACGAAACAGGGATTCAGATTTGGCACGATATTGAGTGGAGAAGTCATAATTTACAACCAGAGCGAAGAGTGCTTGAACCGGAGTAAGGACATGCGAATCTCAGGACTCGTCCGCCAACTTCTATTAGCGCTTGAACTGATTCTGATCACAACGACTCTCTTACCGAAATATCCCTGATAATGATCATGCTATGGTTTGAAAAAAAAAAAAAAAAAAAAAAATTGGAAATCAACGAGAACAGGGATTCAGATTGCAGATATTGAGGAGAAGTATAATTACCAGAGCGAGAGTGCTGATACCGGAGTAAGGACCTGGAGGTGTCGCCATTCTATTGGCTGAAAAGATCTGATCACAACGACTCTCTACGAAAACCCTGATAATGATATGCTATGGTTGGGAGATTTCTGTCTTCTGATTCTTTTGATCTTTGCAATGCACTTCTACTTCTATTTGGACCCGGGTCATTGTTAATGGACTGGGCTGTCAAAGGCCCATTCAAGTCTCTCTCCTAATCATCAAAAGAAACATAAACGGTGCGTTTCTATAAGCGCGGTCATCGTTATCTGTCGGGTGGATCACATGCCTGGTGACACGTAAAATATAGAGGCAAAACTCAAAAGGTCTGTGGAATCTTCTCGGGAAACAAACACGAGGAGCGAGCATCACCTGCAAATCAACTAAAGTTTCTTTTTCGTTTTTGGCGGGGGAAAACCTCTAATCAATTTGCAAGAAAGTAGGTAGTAGCGACAATGGGAGCATCATCTTCGATAGAGCAGAATGTTACGAGAGAACAGCGAGAGGTGGAAAGTCTTGCTGCGTCCACCGGAGCAATGCCAATGCTTCAAAATTCTTTTTCTAAGCTTGCCGATCCTCAAAAAAATGTTGTTCCTCTCCAGTCCCTTCAGGTATTTGAAACACTTGGCCAGTCTCTACAGCAAAAAGCTGTTGCCTTTGCTTGTATTGTCATTTTTTGTTAGTATTTCTATAAAGAAGTTACTGAACCAGATTGGTTCAATTGAACAGAGAAGTAAATTTATTTTTATTTGCTGGTTTCTGATATGTGATTTTTAATTTGATCAGCAATGTTTCTTTTTAAATTATAAAAATCCAGACTGTGAAGCAACCAAAATGCCTGATTCCTTTCTGGTATTACTGGATCATCTGGGTTCATCGATAGTGGACCTACTTTTCATCTCTGACAAAGGTGGTCTCAATTGGATCGAGTTTTTGAGAGGTTATTTGAAATTTTGCGGGATGATGCCTGCCTCAATGGCCCTCAATAACTTGTTGCGAGTATTTGCCACAACCTATGCAAAAGCTGGACTTCCTTTGAAACTGGAGTTCGAATCCAACGACGACGATTGTAAGATTAGTGGGTCTCTTCTTGCTACCGATGTTCTTATGCTTCTCTGGATGTGTTGGACTATGTTATGGGATTCCAAAACTTCAAGATTTATCAAAGGAAAAGAAAATCTATGCCTCCCTGATATTAGTCACTTGATATTGTCAGCAGTTATGTCTTGTGCCGAAGTTGACAGTAGCTTGGATGTATGGGATTGTGACATATCAGTCTTGGACGTTCAACTTCCCGTTGGGAAGTTTCTTACTTGGGCCTTGACAACTGTACCCAGCCTGACTGATTGCTTCACACATTTTATCAATAAGAGACTTCAAAATTCAGTTTCTTCAGAGGTATGCAAGTCCAATAAAGCTCTTGACATTTATGATTTGATAATCTTGCTAAATTAGTTTGAATGTTTGTGCAAAGATTATATTTTTTGTTCTTGCATAACATATCGAACTAGAGATATAATAATACTCCAGTGCAGAACATGGGATGGTGAGTGCTTTGTCTACTATCTTATGAAGAGAGTAATTCTAATTAATCAATTCATGCTTTGGCTTTCTTTTTGGCCTCCCCATTCTTTTTATTAGGTCATGTATGGTCTAGCATTCTGATCTTGGAATCTAGCCTCTTGATATCCTATCTTTAAGGGTTTACATGCTTAGCTTCTCTGCATGCAATACATGCTTCTTGGAGCACATAAATTTTCTGCTTGGCAGTGGGATTTTCCTTTTCCCACATGCTATCAAATTTTTTTTAGAATCTGGTGATCTAGAAATTAAATTTTCTTATATAATTTGGTCTGTTCCATGTTGTCCTTGCTACTTTTCTAGTTATATTCTGCATGATCATTCCATAGTCTATTTTTCAAGTCCCTATTCTAGACCAGATGAGTTGCTACCAAATGAATTTTTTCTTTCTCAGATTATCGTTACAGCCTCTACTAAGCATGATGAATTACTTCCATTGTTGTATCTAGTTGTATAAGATCATATATCATATGCTTTTTTTTTTCATGATCAATAGCACGATAAGTTGGAACCTTCAACTTCATCACAGGGAGCAACACCACCAAGAGAGCCAAGTGGTAATCATCTACTAACTTGTGGAAGAGCATGGGCAATTTCTCTTACTCTCTGGAGTGAAATGAGTTCAGAAATTTTGAAACCATACTTACCCAGCGATGGTGATGGAACGTATGAAAATCTTCTTTACCGGTTTGTTAGCTTACCCTTTTCATCTTTTCATAAGCAACCTACCCGTTCTTTTTGCTGCTTGGCACTATGCTTGTGAGAATTGCTCAAGTCTATATGAATAGTTGATGTACCTAAATTGAATTTAATAATTTGGTTGTAAGACTTTAAGCTGCTTATTATGGGAATTGTGTACAATCTTCCATATCCAGATTGTGTGGAAATGTGAATCTCCCTATGGTTATCTTAGTTATTGATTTGCTTACTACGCTATGAACTGCAAAGCAATTTTTTTCTTCTGCTGTCTAGGTTATCTCTTCACGGGAGGGGATTGAACAGATTCTGGTCTAACATTGAAGGTTATCATGGTCCGCTGTTATTTTTGGTTTCTGCTACTTCTGGCAATGCCCACGAAGATAATACCAATGTCAGAAAATGGATCATAGGTGCACTTACACAGCAGGGTTTTGAAAATAAGGATATGTTCTACGGATCCTCTGGAAAACTATATGCTATATGTCCAATCTTCCATACGTTTTCACATTCTGGTATGTCATAAGAATAAGAGAGAGAGAGAAAGAGAAACCTGGTGTGTGTGTGTGTGTGTGTGTGCTTGCCTGCTCGGCACCCTCCTCCCACCCCAAGGAAAAAAAAAATCCCAGGCAGTTTTCTGCCTTCAGGAAAAAGGGAGGAGGAAATGTGGTTGATAGGTCAAACTAAAGAAAAGTCATGAGAAATGCTTCCATTTTCATGGATTTTGAAAAAGGAACTGACTGATTTTTAACATCATCGCAGGTAAAGATAAGAACTTCGTTTACAGCCATTTGCATCCTACTCGCCGAGCTTATGAACCACATCCTAAGCCTGTGGGAATTGCATTTGGAGGAACCATTGGGAATGAAAGAATATTTATTGATGAAGACTTTGCAAGAGTTACTGTTCGCCATCATGCAGTTGACAAAACTTACCAACCAGGTTCCATTTTCCCATCTCAGGTATAAGTAGTAGGGCTTAATCAAAATAATCAGGGATCCAACATTATCATTTTATTTTAATATCTCAATTGCCAATACTTGAATGTTTGTTGATAATATCATATGACTGTACAAGTAAACTGTCCTTTTTCTGTTTAAGTTTACTTCTCTTTGATCCATATACAGCATTGGTAAGTACTAATCATTTCAAAATATCTCTTGGTCATTGTATCCCTTAGTTTATTTTTATATTTTGCACTTGACGAGTTATGCGAGCTTCATAGTGAAAGAATTTCTCATACCTGAAATATTGTCAATCATCCCTGTGGAGATATTATCAAAGTCAGATATCATATAGGATAGTGTAGGAATAGGAGTAAGAGTTGGATAAATTTGGCCTCTTTCTACCGTGTGGCCTAGAAGGTCCAAACCAACACTCAAATAGTTTCACAAGTTGACTTCCGTAAATGAACCTGTACTGCAGGGTTTTCTCCCTGTTGAAGCTTTGATTTCAGAAGTTGAAGTTTGGGGATTGGGCGGGAGGACGGCAAAGGAAGTCCAAGCTTCATATAAGAAGAGAGAGGATCTTTTCATTGAACAAAGACGCAAGGTGACCTACCAAGTTCAATTAGACCATTCTTATGCCAGTCTTAAATGAGATCTTATGGTCGTCTTTTTGGCAGGTTGACTTAAAAACTTTTGCAAGCTGGGAAGATTCCCCTGAGAAGATGATGATGGATATGATGTCTGACCCCAATGCAGTAAGAAGGGAAGATCGCTAAATAAACTCGTGTGAGATGGTTTTGCAATTTGGTAGGTTTCATGGTGGAAGAGAAAGGCCAGACTAGGCAATTACTACTGTATGTTCTTCTAGAAAAGAGTTATGCCTAGTTACATTTTAACCTTGTAAAAATCCAGCTGTAAATTTAAAATAATTGACATTGATCAAATATACCAGTTGATTGGCATGTGAAACATAAAATTCTGTTATTTGTCTCGTATTAAAGCCTAGTGTAGCACTTTTTCTGATGCTTTGTAGCCAAACGCAAGACTTTAAGCTGCAAAACGTGATAATTGGAAATCAAGTTCAGGCGCTTGATTTATTGAAACATGTCAATAGATAAACACGCGTTTACATATGATTCGCCAAATTCCTTATTATGAACAAAGGCATAAGACCTCAACCTGAACATCACAATGACCCGTCACAGACTGTTCATGCATCCCCCGGAGAACCAGGCATGTGAGATGGAGAATACTGGGGCTCAGGACATCAGATATGGCCAATGTCCTAGGTTATTACTACAAATTGATAAACCAAGCGTCCGAGTCCCCTCTAATTTCCACCATATTCATTCTCATATGGCTCAGATACAAAACGAGCCTCGAATAGACAATATAGAAAATATATTCTTTGGCTCTAAAATTGCATCTCTATTCTGTCTTTTAAAATGAAACATAACACCTCAGCAACCTTGAAGGAAAGAGGAAACAATGTCAAGACAGTACAAAAGAGCCTAATCATAAGAGCAGCTCTAAGAACTAAGAAGAATACATTCATAAAACACACTTAACTCATTTCAGAGGATTTTCCTGGCACGATCAACACTTAAATATGGAATCAAAATATATTTTGCTAGCAACATTAATACAGTTCAAAAAAATGATGTGTTCTTTATTTTTTGCATGACTCGCTAAAATTTGGTTCCATAGACACTGTCGCACAGATGGACATCAGACAGTTGCCTCACCCAACATGTAAAACAGAGTGTATATGGTCTCATTGCTTCTTCTCTTCTGCCTTCCTTGGCTGGGATCGGTGGAGAAAAGGGAAAATAAATAAATACAAGAAAGGAAAGAACGTAGATGGTCAAAGAGAGGTAAATGGCAACATGAGAATATACAAAATAACATAAATTAATAGACTAGAAAAGCATAATCAGTGAGCAGCAGCTTTTGTGAACCATTGAAACAAAATACTGTTTCATCAAACCACAAGAGCAGCAGTTTGGTCAGAATGCAATGAGCTGGGAGTTGGGATGGCAATAGATATGGAAATCTTGAATGATGCACTTGAACACTTAACTTTCTGCTCTGAAAAATCCAGATATATGATAGGAAATGCATCTCCGACTAACTCTTGCAATGTTTGATAAATAAAAATAATATACTTCCTCGCACAGAATTTTCTACTTAAATATTGGCCTCCAGCTTGTTCTTCAACCCTTTTCTTGTTCAATCTGTCCTTTAAACTTGATTTTGGGAAATAATTATCAACCAACATTTTAATACATTCAAAAGGTCTAAGCTTATAAAACAAGCAAAAATAATAATTGCTGGTGATAAATGGTAGCATTCAAATGTCTGTCATAGGCAGTGTAAGTAATTGGTAACCAACATGTAGAGGTAAAAACAACAGTTACCAATGTCAACATAATATGCCATTAACATATTTGAAAATGGAAAAACGAAGATTATAAGAGTTGCATCAAGTGCAAATATAGAACAAGAAAAGGGGAATAGAGTAAAGATATCGGAGGATTGAAGACTAAACCCATTTGGGTTTTATTCATAAAAGAATAATCTCTTCTTTGCAATGTGTAAAGGACTCGAATAAAAAGACAAACAAGATAACCAATATACAGGTAGGAATAAGTTCCAAATAGTTTTACTAAAACGCAAGCATTAAGAAACCCAAAATAGACTCGATGTCCACCACTCCATCCAAAGCACACAAATTGTTCGCGAAATGCCCAGTCGAAATAAAGCACAAAGCAAAGACCAATCAAATTGCTTTCAAGAAGGAAAAGAACAAAGGTGATTCTAACCTTGGTACCAGGAGCAGGCATGTGGAGCTCTTCCTCCGGTATGATGACAGGCCACTTCTCACCAGCTTCACGGAACATTTGCTCCGTCTCGAGGAGCTGACCCTTCTCCAAAATCATGGTCCTAATGGTCTGAGCAGGAATCTTAGTACCGTCAAAAACCTCCTCGACTCCGTTAACGAAAGTGACAGTGATTTGCGGCGGGTGGTCATCGGTTCGCCGCTTGACTAAGACCTGGCAAGCCGGGTTCGATTCTTTGGCCTTGCGGGCGTTGCATTGAGCTAAGAACTCCATGCAAGAAGCTATGCGAGGGTCCAACGCATTGAACTCAATCCGTACCTTTGACAGGAACTTCAACATCTTGGTGCTCTTTGCTGCCCCCCAATTTTGTTTGATTAATAACCGAGATTTCGTAGCACAGTTTTAAACGCCACCTCGCCGGTCTGGTCGGACTAGGTATTTATTATTCCACCACAACATCTCCGGTACGATGTAGAGTTTTAGATGGGCCCTGTTTTTGCCAAGTTTTTTTCTGTCAGAAGACTTGTAGATGGCCCAGCCCATTTAGCTTAACCCAATTAAATTATAGATTATTTCCGCTGTTTTTGTTTTTTTAAAATTAAATTAATCACCCTTAATCGCCTGAGAAAGTTGCCATCGTCACAAGGAGCAAACACAAATAAAGCATTAGATGTGGAAATGGAGGGGGAAAAGAAAATGCTATCTCAACAATGGAAATTTGCAATTGATTAGGAATATGAAGGCTTCTCTCTGCCTATAATTTAATGACGTTCAAAAGTAGAGGGAATAATTTGTAGCAAAACCAAGCCAGAGAATTAAATAAAAATGCTGAGATGCAAATATGCCTTTTGATCTAATTAAAAAAAAAAAAAAAAAAAAAGGCTACATTCAAGCAGCAAAAACTAACTGCTAATTTCCCTATCCATCTTCATTCTCTTAGCATTTTGCACCTCTGGTATGCTACTGCTCCGTTGCGGGGATGACGTGTCGTGCTGGTATGCACAATTGGCTCCATGACGACATCCTCTTGAACTATTAAAATAAATACAAGGCTTCATAATCTTAGGCTTTGCATCCCTTGATTTGGGATTAACTAATTCTGGGTTCGATCCTATTTGATGACTGTAACGGCTACTGTATTGATGAGGGGTTTCTTGTCTTTCTCCTCCATGTTGCTGGATCAAGTTCTTATAGTAATTCACATCCTTCACCTGTGAAACTCCAACACAAGGTACAGATGAAGCTGGAACTGCTGCTGGAGGAACCGGTGCATTAGGAATATATCCCAGTCCGACCCCATTAGCCTGAGCATAAAAGGGTCCACTTGAAGTAGTGGTAAAAGATGAAGGTATATTGCTCTCTGGTGAAGGGACAAAAGATGCGGTTGGCTTTGGTGTGTTCTGCACATTGGAGGCAGCTCCATAATCTTGAGCCAACTTCTCAATCAATCTTGGGTTGTTGAGAATTTTGACGAGCAGATCACGGTCTATCAAACTTCCTTGATCATTGCTTTTATTAATGGCAGCAAAGGCAGCAGATGCAGCAGCTATTACATCTGGTTCAACGCCAAGGAGTGCTCCAGCAGCAGGTTTCTCATTAACAGGAGTATTTGAAATGGCAGGAATACTGTATTGAGGTGGCAGAATTCCAGAAGCCAATAGTTGGGACTGTGAGCTCACAGGAGCATTATACGGTCCCCTAAACTCAGAAGGTGCATCTACTGCATCTTCATCTTCAATGGGAGTAATTGGAATCAGAGGAACTTGATGATCATTGAGTCTTAAGTCTTCTAGTTCTGCACTGAAAGCCGGACTGCATAGACAAAAATAATTTGAGTTCAAGTAAAAAACAAAAGAAACTTACAAAAAGAAAAGGAGAAGAATCAAACTTTGGAGGAATGGCAGATGGACGAGGATAAACTGCTTCAAGCACTCTCATCTCTCTCTGATTATGAACCTCCACCTCTTTGCTTTCTTCTCCCGCAACCACTTGCCAGGTCAAGTCCAAAACAAACTGCAATACCCTACTTCAGTGCCATAATAAAAAATTCAAAATTGAAAACCAAAGGAAACCTTAAAAGCTAAAACCAAAACCTAGTTACTAACCCTGGGAGGACATTTCCATTTAATTACAGGAATGTCAGACAACTTAATATGCAATTGGTTGGCAGGTTGGCCTCCCTCAAAGCCAGGAGGCAGAATATCATCAGCAGCTATGCCAGCTGGATGCGAAAGCCATGATGCTTTTGCTTGGAGGTGATCTTGTGCACCAAGACCAACTTGCGAAGGAGATTCCTCTGACAGGAACAGCCGTACCTGTAAAAAGCAGCAGGAATCAATTACTCAGATTTCAGACTTACAATCATAAATAGAATAAAACCCTAAACACGATTAATATCCTTGTCACAATTCAAAATGGAAAGCAAATACAGAAATGAAAAGGGATATCAAATACAGAGAAATGTTAGTGTAAATATAACTTCACATAAAATATTCAGATATTTATCTTTGACCCATATTAATGTTGTGTTCATATCTGAAAAGGAACTACTTGATAGTAAAATGGGAAAACATGATGGCTACCAAAGAAACCAGAAAAATAAAAACTAATAATGCAAATTTATCAGCTTGAATAACATGAATTCACAAAATTTTATCTACGTCCATTCTGATCTATGCGCTCACAAGCTAATTAGAAAACTAGGATTACCATCTCAAGGTGTATTTTAGATGTCTATCTACATATATTTCGAAAACAAAAAATTAACTAAGTTATGACACGAGATTTCATCTGAAAGCTAAATACATATACTAGAATATGTTCAATAACCAGAGACTGGCCAACTTTTTGTCCTATAGGGAGTAAATTGCATAAGCAGCATACAACTTAGCATTGAGACACAAAACATAATAAGAGACTCCTTAATATTGAGGCAGAAATGTTCAGAAGCAAGCCATAATTGGGGTATATAAACATTGCATGACTTCCTCTAGCATGGGTATAAAATCACTTTTGCAGAAGAAATAAAGAAATGTAAGACCATCTTGTTATTCAAACTTCTATGCGCTAACATGCATGTATGCAAATATGTTGTCTAATTTGTCTTGCAAAATAATAGGTCACTAAAATGGGGTATATCATAACACTGATAATAAACACATTACTTAAATAAAACAATATATAGCAGTGTTTCTACTACTGAAACTATTAAATCAACAACACATGAATCCAGATCAGGCATCTAATGAAGACTTCCTAGGAACTATCAAGCAAGAAACCAGAACAGAGTCCATAACATAGACAAGCAAAAAGAAATTCTGTTGCCAACCCTGCCAACAAAATTCTAACAGCAACATGCAAAACACTGTTCCACTTAGCATGCTGACTACACATACACTTTTAGATCTAATTGGAAAAAAGCAAAAATTAAAGATATTTGAAGTATTTCAAGAGGAACCTCAAAGTAATGCATTCTTTTTTTTTTCTATATGTAAACCAAGTGATTAACAAAAATTTCTGCATGAAAATCAACGTTAAGTTCTTTATCTATTGCTTTAAGCTTCAGATGAAAGAGCAAATGCTTAAGACATCAACAACCCAAATGGCACATCATAATGATAAAAGCTTTTGTGAAAAAATAAGGCTGCCCCAGGCAGATCTGCACAACAATGTCTCTAAGCTAATTATTGTAAGATGTCTCATTGTTCTGCCCAAATTGTGACTTAGTACCAGTTCGCTACTGCATTACCCCACCCCCTACTAAGTTAACTTAAAACTACAAAATTAAGAGAATCTGACTAGAACAATATGAAAAGACATCACCCAGGGTAATCTTAAATAACAAAGCATTGGGCAATTGTTCATAACAAATGTTTAAAATGGTGCTCAGAAACCTTTCAAGCAGATTAAGATTGGACAACGAAATAGAATCTTCAAAACCTCCACTCACACAAAAAAATGTCTAAGAGAAGATTGCTATTACACAAAAGAGATCAAGCAAATGGATAAATTAATTATAAACTTAGAGGGAGTTTCACATGAAAATAACAGATCATAATTAAAGGGCCTGCATTTTTGAAATCTTAACTGATGCCGTACAATCATTTCCAATGGAAACTCCAAAATCCACACTAAATTGATCAAAAGTACCTTATCATTTGGAGCATATTTCCAACCATAAAATGCAAATTCTATGATTGAACTAGTAAAAAATAATTTCCCTTGCTATTCTTAGAATTTGAAAAATTCTTTATCCATTCAATTCCTGCAGGAAATAAATTGGCATATTCTTAAATTTTAACTATGCATTGAAGCAACAGGCTCCTTATTTTCATAACTTGGTATCAACTTCACAACGATCTTTTTGCTTACAATTTTTATTTAAAAACTATTCACATTTCACATCACCACTATGCAACTATTCCTTAATTCATGCAGCCTCAAACTTCTTCAATACATCAGTTCTTATCTCATTGTTTCCTGCTATCCTTAGGTCTTCATCACAGGTCCGACTCAGTCAGAAATGTTTTGGCAATTAGCATACAGAAATGCTCCTTTCATACATATCCACATACAAATTGTTGCTGTCTTATTTCCACCTATTCTTTTTATGCAAACCAAATAATTAAAGTCTATGCTAAAAAATCCAAAAATGCCAACACTGAAATGCCATACATCTTCTCTTATGTCCACGACTTTTGATCCACAGGTTAGTAATATTCCCCAACATCTGTGAAAATCATTTCATAGGAGGAGCTACTATAAGGAACCAGGTTGTGATGGTATCATCTTATAAATGACTCAAAAATGACAATGAAAATTAAAAGTGTTCTATTCAGGTTTAGCAACATATTGAACTACCTTGGACATTATCGTAATAATTCTATTTTGACATAGCTTCATTAGAATCTGAATTTCCAATTCTCAGGCAAAAGAAATGACAGCTTAAGAGAAGTGGAAACCAAACCTCTACTTAAATTAATGTGTGTGTGTGTGTGTGTGCATTTGTATGTCAAAGCATTACTATCTTGTAATTAGAAGAAAGCTCATAGCACAACGAGTTCACCTTCAATACAGTTATTTCTAAACTTAAATTTGAGAATCAATTTCATTTTTTTTTTTTAATTTAAGAATGCCTCTCAAATCAAACATTGTTTTACAGTTAAAAAAAATTGAAACTTTCAGCACCAACTAGAAATCATCTTGAATATTATTACAGAGCAATGAGTAAAAGGTAGCAATTTAAATTAAAAAACGAGGACCTTCTGTCTTCAATTTTTCATTATGGTACTTGATTAGCAAGACAAGCCCGAAGCTTGAGAATTCAAATGACGTGCAATACAATTTATAAGAAATCATTTTCTCTTATCAATTAAAAGTTCCTTTTCAATATAGAAATGCATGGCAAGTCCATTATCATCATTCAGACTTAACATTATCTGATTAACTAGAACCACTCGCAAATCCCATTACAGTAGTCAAGTATAAAGTATAAAGACCTGTACACACAAGGAGAGCAAATGACATCCCCATTTTTCAAACAGGTGTTAAAATGATATGAATAAAAAAAATTAAAAAAAAAATTATCTATAAAGAGCATAACAATTAGGTTTCACGCCCGAGTCTGTTTAGCTTGTCCGGTAAATGGAATGATAAATATAAACACTTGTCGAAATTCTGAAATTTAGTCAAAAATCTATAAATTTTCCTTTGGAAGATTGGCACTTTTACCTGACAAAGATTAACATCTGATGCCCAAGAAACTCTTTTTGATTTCTGCAATCCCCGCATATTAACAGATCAACAAATGCACTCTCAAAACTCTCCCTTTTCCCCTTGCTTCGATTCCCCAATTTCTAATTTCTGTTTAATG
Organism: Jatropha curcas; assembly: GCF_014843425.1. The sequence goes on from NW_023590789.1 coordinate 1,111,173, forward strand.
TGTCAATGGACCGATAAATAGGTTTCGATTTGAACATATAACTCTATTCCCAATAGTCGAAACCCTAAAGCTAGATTTGAACTGTTTCAAATACCTTTACAAAATCGACTTACCCATTTTGAAAACCCCTAAATGTGCAAAATTCAGACACGATCGAAATAGAAAATTCTAGGCGACGAGGGATAAAGAGAGTAAAATCAATATACTGATATCGCAGAGAGATCCAAGGGAACCCTAGATCCTCTGGTCTTGTTTGCTTTGCCGTTTTGATGTGCTTCCGTTTCCCATTTTACCTTTCTCTTCTATATATCTGTTCTGTGCTGTGGCAGTGTCGCACGTACGGCAGTAGCGCGTGGAGGAAGTAGACAGTTATACATGACATATTCGCTATTGAAGCCCAGATGGCAGTTGGGCTTTATTAACGGTTTGGCTTTTGGGGTTTTGTTGACACGCGCTTTAACTGCGGATGGAGCTTAAGTGACCTTTTTTTAAGAGTTCAGATTCTGACCGCAGTTTTTTTCTTTTTTCTATTTTCTTTCCCTTCCTATTTTTTGAGTTGAACGATGAAAGGACAGTATGCTGATGGAAAAAAAAAGCTAAGTTGTGGTCTGGTCAACATCTGCACAGTCATATGGTCATGAACTTTGCCACGTATAACTTTTATAGGAAAATTCAAATCACCTATAAACCTTTTTATTAATTACTTAATTTCATGGCAATTTTAAGTTTTTGTTCAATTTGAATTTTATGATGTAAATATATTAATTATATATTCCAAGAAAAAAAATTCACTAACTATTGAAAAATATAATTTATAATTTTTTTTCCCTTACGAGGAAAGTAGATCTTAAAAATTAAAAGGGAGAATGCATATTTGGGCCTCCTAACTTATACTAAATGATGAAACATCCAAGTTTTATCAAAAACAAAATAAAATAAATAACTTTTAATATTTTTAACTGATAAATCTTATTATAAATATTGTTTTATTTTATTTTTGTTAAAAATAAGGTTTTGTTTATCATTTGTGCAAGTTCAAGGGAGAAAATTGTGTACAAATTTTGATTTTTAGATAAATTAAATATTACTTTTAAATTCAGTTTCAAAATGAGTATTATTCCAAATTAAAAATAATATGCCAAGAATTTGCGACTGTGAAAGCCAACGACGGATCGTGTATGATACTTGGGCTCTTAGCCACCCGTAAAACGCTGAAAAGCCCAAAGTTGGCTCTTGAATTATACATTTCTTACCGCAGGTGAGGTTTCACATTCCAATTGAAATCGATTTGAGTCGTTTAATTTTAATTTTAACAACTTAAATAATGGTATAACTAATAATTTTATGTCACATGGTACGTTAATAAAATAAATAGTTAAAATTAAATCCATGCTCATTTAAACCTTTGTCCCTATCAGCAGCACAAGCGCTGCAGACTGGAAGGTTGGAAGCAACAGAAGGAAATAAAGAATTTATTAGCAAAACCAGAGGCAACATATTGAAGCTTTCCATTCCAGAGTTACCGTCTAAATTCCAGACATATAACTCTAAACAGACACGTTTAAAAAGCCTCAATAAATCACACAAAACGATATTCAACAAGCACCCAGCCATATCTCCAACACAGACAAGAAGAAAAATATATAAACTTCTTTAGGTAGATACTGATAATATACAAGAAAACCTTATACAAGTTCTATATATATATAGTTACCCATCGAACTCCGGAGGTCAACCACCTGACTAAAATGCAATGGAGGTGAAGAAAACCTGTCAGTGGATCAACAATCGAGTTTTCTCTTTCTGGTGAAGGACCATCATCTTGCACGCAATCAACTTGGAATTCGATTCACCTCTGCCATTTTTTCTCTGGAACAAGCATAATTCAAGCACTTCAGTATCCAAAACACAGTCATAAAAAGTTTTTCTTTTCCACCCAACACTAAGCTGTCCTAGGTTTCCTAGCAAACGTCACATTTCCATGAATTTGGACTACACCAAGAACACCTAATTGATGTTATAGATAGAAAAAAAAAAAAAAAAAAAAAAAAAAAAAAAAAAAAAGTTTACCCAGTGCCAATATCTGCATACCAATTCATTACTCAACACCATGACACTGGAACCGCAAAGAGAGAGAAAATGTATATAAGATATTATAACTTAAATACTTTCAATTTAGTGTATTGTAGTTATCGCTGAGAAGTATTTACACTTATACTTATACGCATAGATAACCTTATAAAAAGAATTCATAGGTTCTAGAACTCTAAAATAATATTAAAAATATGTGTGTTATATCCATCCCAAACAATGAAAGAAAACGCCGGACGCGTATACACGCAACACAAATAGACATCGGAAAAATTATTGCTCTAAATAAATGGAAGGAGAATAGTATAATTGCAAACATCTGGTCTACGTAAAGGATGTTCTGATAACAGATTCTGAGCAAGATAACTGTCTCGTTCATTTTTTCAAACCTGAACGAAATCAAAACTGTGTAACGATGCTACTTTTCTTATGTGCTGAAAAGAGGATTACTCATCACATATTTTGCATATGCGCCTAAACAAGAACAAATCAAAATTTCATTTAACGCAGAACCAGATCCCCGGAAGATGTAACATCCTGACGTTTGCGTCTCTATTTTTTAATTTTACAATGAGGAACACTAGACCAGACAAAGATATTTTCACATCAGAAGCAACTTTTACGAGCTATTCCGCAGAATTCTGTAACACAATGTTCCTAGTTATCAACACATATTCGTAAACTTCTTATCATATTTTCACACCATACCAGCCTCATACAGCGTAAATATTATCTCTTTCACTTATGAGGGATTCCCTAGAAGCAATACGACATTGATTCATGAGATTTATGGACACTACACATCCCATATGAAGAATGACTAGCCTAATTGACGTCTTAATTAAGCAAAGTAGAGAATTTTAGTAAAAAATAATAAATATATATAAAAGAAAGAAAAAAAAAAAAAATAAAGAAAGTTCAAATGAAATAGCAGATAGAAAATGACGCGGTAATGTCCTCGAAGCAGGCAAAGACACTGATGTTAGTCTAGAGTACCATAAAGCAAGAGGATGAGAGATGGAAGACGCCATCTCATTATGAAGGGTATAATACACAAAAGATGGTTATTTGTGATATGAATAATAGTTGTCAATGTTAAGGGAGCTATACTATACTGATTACTCACAATTCTTAAAATAGCTCCATTTTGATATTGAGAGAGCTCTCACTCATACACACATCAGGTATATAGCCTAGGATTCTTAGTATTTATCCTTTAATCAATTCTATAATAGAGTATAAAAAAAATGCACCACGGATAAGAAATAAAACCGCCAACTCATGCAGCAAGAGACGAGTAAATTCGATTAACAATACTTTTCTAAAAATACATGTGAGACAATATTCGAGGTTAAAGTCCACAATATCCCCTACTCCATGCCTTGTATAAAAAAACTCAGCTCAAAGATAGGCTATAATAACGGAGTAATCAATTAAAAATGTTGTCTAAGTATGTTACCTCTAGCCTTCAACTAATATCACTAATCGTAATAAAGATTATCCAGCATATGTATGGCAAATAATATCCAAGTCTTACCATATTGTAAGTTATGCTCAAAGATACTTTGATGTGATAGACGCAACACTGTAAATGAGAACCATATCACTGTGGTTGTAACCATCAAAACGGTAAAAGTTTGTTATAGAGGGGCAAATAGCTATAGAGTCCAATGTAACAAGTCAAATTTGGTAGAACACAGAAAGACTCTCACGCAGAAATTATCCTCTACCTCATTTCTCTTTGAGAGGCTATAAACTTGTAATCATATGGAGCTGCCAATTTCGCTTCGTACCACGAGCTCGCTTGTTGCGTGAGTACCAATTGACGAAAAGTCTGCACGCATTGGTGAGAGAGAGGAGAACATCTGCTGCTCTAGTTCTACATCTCAAAACTCACTTGTAGAGCACGCTCTAGGGTACAAAAACATGTCACCTATGTCCTACTTCCTTACTCGTGATTGTTTACTCTCGTGTCATGCACAAGATGCTGGTGCGTATGAGTATACTCTAAAGGGCGAATACGATTTCGCCCTGAGATGCATTGTAGATACACGCTCTGTGTACCGAAATAAAAAGGCTGCCGATTCTCAGATCCATATACCTGACGCCACTGAAATCATAGAAGAGGTAGACTGAAAACTAGCACTCATTCTTGTAAAACATTAAATGAGTCTAGCTAGCATCTATCAAGCATTCACTATTAGATGCTAAGATGATTGAGTTGAGTCTTCATGGACACCTCGTACTATGAACCAAAAGAAATTTCACTGCGTCCTCCTTTTCCACTCTATGTTACGTAAATAAATGATATTACTTTTAGGCATATTCGCTTACCATAATTACTCTACTATTTCTTTTTGAGTTCTTAATCCAATGTAAAATCTATAGATATTAATCGTGTGAATATGAATCGTGAAGCATCTGTCTATATACATGCTGAAAGAGAATTTTTCACTTGGTCTGATTTAATTATAAAGTATGTTTGTCATTTGGAAAGCACACTCTGTGTCACATATCTTGTTATTCCATTTATTTTAGGACTCTTTCTCATCGCACGAATAACCAAGTTAGACTTATAGAAGAGAGATGCATTCCTTGGAGATTTGTTCAAATTGGATACTGTGTAACAGTGCATTAATTGTGATAGTCTGTAGGATAACGATTCTGGTGGATATGACCTTATTAATGTCAAAAGGAAGCCCAGCTCAATGTTCTCTATAGAGGTCACATGCTCCATTTCATCTACTTCACAGCTGCACACATACAAAGTAAGTCATGTTATCTCTCTATCAGATATACAACTTCTCGAACATGCAAAGAGAAGTAATGAAGTCTTATCACACTGACACATACTCATCATGATAGTCACTCCTTTCATCAGTTATTTCGAAGATTGGTTCCTACATGAGACCAAAGGAATACGCACTTAAATAGTCCATAAAAAAAAAAAAAAAAAAAAAAAAAAAAAAAAAAAAAAGAAAGTTATGAAAATGGTAGAAAGAGGACTCTAGCAGGAGAGAGAAGAGACAAGACAGAGAAATGCAAGCATTATTGGATTACAAAGAGAGATGAGAAATATGTGAAGTATTGCATCTCAAAACAAAACCATTGCAACAACATTTAATACCATTCTAATTATTTTATAAAATTAAATAAAAAAACAAGGAAAAAAAAACAACAGCAACAGGCAAGACATCTTTTAATGACAGGAGACAATCAGACTAATCCATCCACCGCCTTTTAAATCCAAGAAGGCATATATAGTGTAAGCTTCCAACATATAGTGATTCCAGCAAATGAATAATGCATAAATTCAAGATCTAAAGAATTTGAATGATGCCCTGAATGGAACATCTGTTGACTAAAACGTAAAAAGTTTAGGCAAATATAGAGCCAATGCTAACAGTAAATGAGAAAAAAGAAGCTTAGAGAATACCATGAACTACATGGCTGCCATTTCCCTTCGTACCAGGCTGTGCTTGAGACAATGACCGCTGGATGGAGGGAGAACTCTGCCGTCCATTTGAACCAGGTAAAGACTGTCTCTTCTTGATGTACTCTCTGTCATGCACATCTGGGCTTGATCTAGGCGAATTATTTGCCTGGATCTTGGCTCTTGCTGATTCAGTTGCTTGCATGAAATGAGGGAGAGAACTACTACTGCTACTATCTCTAGCTTCTTGATCAGTGTTATCAGGCCTACTTGAACCAAAAGAATTGCGCCTCTTCCCATTCTTTTGATCTTTAGGCAATTGTTCCATACTACTTCTTGCACCAGAATCATGATTTGGATTTGATGGAGATCTCTTACCTGCTGAAAGAGATTTGCGTTTTTGGCTGGAAGCACTCTTGTCACTTCTGTTCCTTTTAGGTTTCACGGAAACCTGACTAGAAGGTGTTCCTTGGGATTCTGGAACAGTCATATGGCTTCTTGGAGAAGCTTCTGGGGATGACCTATATGCAGGACCACCTGTCTCAGAGTACAGTTCTCTTTGGACATCAGAAGCACTTCTTTCAGGCTTCAACTCTACATGCAAGGAGTCTGCAGCTACAACTGAATCCACGGATTCATCTTTCACAGTATCAAGTTTCTCAGGCTGAACCATTAAATAGTCAAACGGATTTGACACAGGATCTGTAGGTACATCCTTAGCTTCCACAACTACATCTATTGTGCTGTTACGGTTGTAAGTTTCTTTCTCTGAAGATTTTGCTTCATGCTCATATTCTGTTGCTCCAACTTCAAATATATCAGGTGAATCAAGAGTTGAAGTAACAGAAAGTTCAGTACCACATTCAGAGTCACCACATTGACCCCTCAAATTATTAGGAACTGAGTTTCCTACCAGGTTGAGCTCCTTTGTTCTCACCACAGTGTCTGCACCAGATGAAATTGTGTCCATGTTCGATTCAACTGCACCATCCTGATATGACAAACTGAATGATTTATTTGAATTAGCTGTTGAACTTAGCTCCTCGAATTTGGACTGGACGGCGATAAATGCAGGATTGCCAATTTTTCTTGACCCAAATACAAACCTCTTTCCTTCAGTCTCCAGTTGTTCAGAGGCATTCCTTTTCATAGAACGCTTGGGTTGATCAGTTTCTTCACCTTCTATTTCTGCCTTATGAAAATGAGAATTAATTTCCATTTGATAATTTTCATTAGATTGCATATTTTGATTTGGAAGAGATTTTATGTCTATTGAGGACTCTTTTGCATCAGATGTAGATGTACTAATGGTATTGAACTGGGGCTGAACTGAATTATCCCCTAATAAAGAAGAGGTCGGATGGTGTTGCTGAAACTTAGAGTCATCTGCATCATAAGTTATCTGATTCTCATCAGTTTCTGATGGTAGAACTGTTTCCTTATTGGACTTAGAATCTGCTAACTCAGAAAAACCTTCAGATGGAACTGCAGTTTCTGCTACAGTAAATAGATTCTCATCCTTATTCTCTCTTTCCACCTCCTCAGTCTTTAAATTTGGTTGTGGTGTTGGTGCTGCTGATGAAACGGATATCCACCTCTCCAACCAATTCCAAGCAGAACTTGGTTTTGAAGAATCACACTTGATGTGAATAGGCCTCGACTTTGGTGTTGATTCCATTAGCTTTAGTTGAAAACAAAAAATCAGTATCATTATAAAAAATAAAATTTGATATGTGGCCTTCACTGTCATCACAGAACCAAAAACAAAAGAAACCCACTGACCATACCTGACGAGCAAACCCATTGCTAAGCAGCTTCTCAATGGAAGTATAAGTTACATCGGGTTTCTTCACTGAATTTTCCTTCCCCTGAAAAACAAAATAATGATCGATAAGGGCCTTCAATGAATTAAATAGCAGTACATTACAGTTTGTGATGAGCACGAAGGATTTATTTATTTTTCTATTCACTCATTTATTACAAAAAATCCAGAAGAAATGCCAATTTTCTTCGGCACTGAAAAACAAAAACTAAAGAAAGTCCAGAGAGCAGGAAAAAAGGAGAACAATATGTTCTAAATGTAGTTGTTCTAGAAGCCATTGAATGAGAGAAGTTCCCCAACCCCCTTAATTGACTCAACTCTTAACCTCACATTTATACAGATTTAGCATTTCAAGCTACATTTGAAAGACTCACCCTTTAAAATTCTATTTGAAATATGCCTCAAGCATTAAAGCAGTACTACTGTAGCAGAAAATGTCAACTGTGGTAGCAATTTTGTGGATAAATTAATGCTTGAAGAAAGGCTATCACTCAGTACCTAAATAGAAAAAATGACATAATAGCAATAAAACCTTAACCCATAAACTTCCTTTGTTTGCTTAGGTTAAATGCTGCAGCACAAACACATGCTTATTGATGTTCAAAGATCAAATATGAGCTGGAATATTCGACCAGAAAAGAGGTTATGTAGCCAGCACCATTTTGTCAGGACATACTTATTCAAGTTGAGTGTCATTACCAAAGTCTTTGAAATAGCCTTCTCATGCTTCCCATCTATCTTCTTTTCTGTAGATGACCCCTCTTGCAACAAACGAGCACGGCGAGCACGGACAAGTGCTTGCATTTTGATAATAGCTTGTACACATCGTAAGGTTCCAACAGCATGCTGCCGGACCAAGTGCCCACGTACAACAGCTTGCAACTTGACTAAATTCTTTCGCTTGAGGAGTTCTCTCTGGGCCTGAAAAACAATTATGATGAAACTAAAGGTTAGACTGCTAATAACCAATAAACTACAGAATAACAGATGCATTTCAGGAAAAAGAAAATCAATACCAAAAACCCTCTGACAGCAGCCTGTATGACTACAACAATAGACTCTTCAAGTGGGGCTTCAACTTCACTTTCATCCTTAGTGACAACAATAGTCTCAGATTCTTTTGAGTCTGCAAAGGTCAACTGAGGTTTCTCATCAGTAGATTGTATCACAGAGATCTTCTCTGGAACAGAAGTCGTATCTGGTAATTGGAAGTTGAGACTGGCAGATTCTGAGCTCTCCTTATTTGCAGAAAAAGGGGCTTCCGTGATGACAGTGTTGCTGAGAACTCGATGACGGGCAGATCTCTTCCGGAAACTCCATCCACGCTTGTCGCTTGAACTCTTGTTCTGAAACAAAATTCAATTAATACCATCCAATTGACAAAGAGAGATTGAAACTCTGATCACCACAATCCCTATTCTATTCAGTTTCAATGCTAATGGCTGATGCTAAGATAGAATAAGTCCACCATTTACTCCAATTTTTAACATTAGGCTTGACGACTTGCCTAAATTGTATAGGCGTAGAATCTAGCAAGTTTGGCAGAAAAAGGCAAACTTCCCATAAGGACCTTTTAAAACAGTTGCAATAAATAAAGTCTACATGCTTGAACTATTGTGAATTTAAAATGCTAGCAATATCCACAGCTATCAACCAGTGAAACCATTAGCCTATGCAATCTAAATCAGACAGACCTTGACAGTTTAGCAAGGAGCCCACTGGTGCGAGTGAAATGATGTAAAATAGGTCTGCGCTTTTATCTCTCTTATGTCATACGACTCACAACCCTCAACTTAGTTAATTATCAAAATGCTAATTGCAAAGTGCAATTATGTTGCGTAGAATTCACTTCCAAGGTTCCATGAACCTCACGTTACAAATGCTTTTGCAATAGCTTCAGTCATCAACAGATCTTGTGAAAATGCTATTTCAGACTTGCAGCAGCTGAAAAGGCAACATGATCCTACATTGTGAATCGTAATCCCAAGCAATACTAGATTTACTTCCTTTAAATAAGATAAATTCAAACAAGTTTTCAATAGATCAAAACAGAAAGAATTGCAAACCAACGATGGACCTAATGCTTCAAACAAAGCATTCTCATAACCTCTACATCGTTTTTCTCCAATAATAGACATCATAATTACACAATAACAGATCTTAATGCATTACTATCACACATAAGTTAGATCATCTCCACACCGCGATAAAATAGCAGTCGCATTGTCAAATCATAAAATACAAATTTGTCAAGTCCCATAATCAGACCCAAAAGAACTTCAATTGTATTACTCTTAATAAAAGGTTAAAAACATCAAATCATAGAGTTGTCATTAAATTTCTCAGATCTCAAAAACTCTAATAAATTACTTTCCATTTCCAACATTTTCTAACTTTCCAAACGAGGCATTACTAACAATTTTAGAAGTAACTTCCAAAATTCAAATCCACGTGTTAATCAAAAAAATTCAACCTAAGATCGCCAAATGCGAATCCAAACAAAGAATTGAAACCTCGCATACAAAAGTGAAAGAGAACATCAAGAAGAAAAGAATCGAGTAACACGAAACGAGCATGGTAAACCAAATCAAATACCTCAGGAACTTGAAGATCATCTTTGTCAGCTGAATTGCCACCGCATGTGATTATTTTGAAACAAGAAGTGGTTCTTCCCATTCTGTTCTTGCTTTCTTATCTGCTTCTCTCACTCTAGGCTTTACTCCCTTACTCACACACACGCACACTCTCTCTCTCTCTCTCTCTCTCCCACTATGTCCCAGACAACGCACCTATATGGGAGTGTGTCTTTGGAAATTGTAACATAGAGCAAATGGACCTCAATACATTGTTTTAAATATAATTAAGTCTGATTTTGGAGTCCGCCATTTATCAGGTCCGCCCGTTGCCTTCCTTGCCCACTACTGTCCGTTGAGAAAAGGCTTAAAAGGCTGCCATTTTTTACCTTTTTTTGCCTTTTTTCTTTTCTTTTATCAATTATTATTATGCTCAAATACAAGTGAAAATATACTAAAAAAAGAATATTAATAGTGAACTGAAAAAAAATTAATTTCTCAAGCCGCGGTAGGTCACGAGACTCGCGAGAAGTTTAAAATTTTTATTAACCTTAATCAATTTCGTATTAGTTGAACCGGATCGTCCTGATTAGTTAACGTCTTAACGTCTTATGTATGTTACATTAGTTCAAAGTTGTCTTCGATTTTTGTCGTTTTAATACAGTTGGCAATACTTATGGTGTACGTACAGCGAGTAAATTAGCCAGGATTTTCTTTCTTCTCATCATAATTTTTTTCAATTTCTTTCTTCTCCTCCGTCCCCAGTTGATAGCTTTTAGGAATCAAAAAAAAAAAAAATAATAATGTGGAAAAGCAAAATTAGATAGTGAAGCTAGCAACTAATTCTATGTCTTAATTATTCCAAAACAGTAAGGACAAAGTACAACATAAATACATACACGATCTCCCTGTCACTTCTTTTTAAGCTAATGAATCAAGCAAATACGATTCGCCAGATTAACAACGATGTTCTCGATATACTGGTGGTACCAAGACGGCGAAGGTGGGACCGGGACCCTAACAGGGCTTTATCTAACGGCCTGTTAAAGAGGTAACGGAGGTTGTCTGAGTCTGAGATTATTGTCTAAACAACCGAAACAATTAATAATTAATACATGTGCCCTATCCTACCTGGATTACTCCGTTTCCTGTCTGTGAATTTACTGCCATTAAATTAAATTAAAGGAAAGTTTCTAATCATGGATGATTAATTATCCTCTTAGCAAATATAAATTCGAGCCATTATAGGATCAAAACCGGTGACCGAACCTATTGACAACTCTTTTGTCTGATTTTGCCACGTGGATAAGTAGCTGTAAGACACGTAGATGCACATGGAAGGCTCCGCACACCACACTGTATTTGTTGGATGCCAAGAATCTGTCACTGTGGGACCCCTCGATCAAATGATGCTTTCTGCTCTTTTTTTTTTTTTTCTAATTCTTTTCAGTTACTACATTAGACAAGAAGGGTATTGAACCCAATCAATTAATCAAGGATTAATATCTTAATCAATAATCATTAACTTATTAAGTCCCACCTAGCATAGTCCAAACAAGGATTGAGGAAATGATAAAAAGTTCTAATGCAGTATCATTTCTTTTTCCAGAAAACCAACTGATTAAAATGAATCTTTTAGCTAATCCTATCTATTTTGTTGTGCATAATTTAAACTGATAAACTAAATGATTTATAGCTAACATGTCATTGTTGAATATCTTCCTGAACGTAGACAAGCCAATTAACAATTAATCACAACATTTTTGCTTCTAGATATTTGGAACATGTGTGTATAAGATACTAGGTCAGACCCATCAATCTATTGCCTATGTAGTTCTTATTATTATTGAATGAATATTTAAATGGGTTAGGACTAAATGTTGCAATAACCGGTCGGTCCATTGAGAAATAAAATACTTTCAACAGATATTTACTCTATTATTATGAAGATTTACATGTGCTAATTTAATGATGAATTCCAGTATAATAATAAATGCGGTATTAATTACCAAATTAATGTTGGATATTTAAGTCGCAAATCAAATTCCTAAACAAGGTTTATTCTGCAATATTAAGCATGTCAAAAGTATAATTGAGTTGTGCCTAATAAAGAAAATAATAATAGGTCCTTTTTAATAGGATAAGTTGCTTGGTCTTCCATCATTACAGATTATATAACTATCAATCACACCTACCAACAACTTATTGGGCATTATTTTAGAAGCAGAACAACGTTTTCAGTTTAAATCATAAGTCTGTAGTTAGTAGGATAAATTAGAAAGGTAATTAAAGCAAAGAGCGATGATTTTATATTATTTGAGCAATCAAACTGGCAAATTTAGGTACAACGGCACATGACTGCTCACCACTCTCACACTTTTCTTCCCAAGGTGGAGCCCCCACATCACATGGGGTAATTTATAAGAAGAAACCCTAATGATGATGGCGAGATAAGATGTTCCTTTCACAAAATTTCTCACTATCTATTACTTGCAATATATATAAATATATGCAGAGTCTACAAGACAATGAGATCCAACAAGTTTGGCCTATCCCATGCAGCTATACATATATATTATTAGACAAATACAACTATTGAATACACATTATCAAGAGTCTTATCTGAATGTCATTTTGATTTCAGTGTGAAAACGTGCTATAGAAAAATGGCAAACAAAAGTAAATTTCAGAGAATAAAAATTTAAGCTTGACCCATGACATGAGCATGTCTGTTGTGAGGCTACACCCCACCTCTAAACATGCATCGTGGGATATGGACATGAAAATTGTAAATAATGGGTGTACGAAGAAGGGGTCCAATTAGGTTGCAATTGCATTTGCATGGGGCTGTCAAGCACTGGGCTAAATTAGCTAGGTTCAATCTCATTCAAAGAAGCAAGTTGGGAGTGACATCAGCAGATGCTTCCCCACAGCTCTTCAATCTCCACTTTAGAAGCGAGTTAGACCGTATGAGTGAGAATTGTCCCTACGTAATTTTTCATGATGCAAAATATCGTGTCCATAACTTAATTAAACCCCAGCAATAGAATATTTGATTATTGCATGCACAATAGAGGCATGAGACTTGTCTCTCAAATGGGGGAAAATAATATATTTTCTTTTACGTATGCTTCTACATTTGGATAGGATTTGTATCTTTTTTTTGTTAGAATGACTTACTTATTTCCCATGTACAGACCAATCTAAAAACCCACAACATGAATTGGATGTCTCTTGTGAAATAGAATATAATATTTTGGACTCTTGTATTTTGCTTCTTTATGACTATTAAATTTGGATTATCCACTGTCATATAAGCACTAAAGGGGCTTTCTCCCACATTTTATGCTTCCACTGATCCACTCATTGCATGATTTACCTCCATTTACAAGTTATTGTGAAAGCATATATATATATTTCATTCATCATGTGAAAAGATGCAAGTTGCTGAATAGTTATTGGTTTCCAACTTCTATGCACTCCCAGAATCTACACTTTCTAGAGGCCTGCAAAACTTAACAATGACTTTGTCTATTTTAAGGTTCATTTTTGAAGCATATGGGCTAGTACTAAATGTTACAGTCATAGTGTAGCATGGGTGTAGAAAGAATGGATCCAATGAGGTTGAAATGGGAACGGTAGGTTTGAGCTTGGCCCATGAGCATGTTTCTTTTGGGCCTACACTCCCCCCCCCCTAAACATGTGCCATGGGATATATGGATAAAAATTGTTATAATGGGTTTGGGTGTATGAAAAACGCGTCCAATTAGGTTACAATGTGCATTTGCATGGGATATTGGGATTTGCATTTTTTTCAATGATTTACCCGTTGCATGGGTTAATCCATACCTCAAATCAATCAAAAATAAATATTTAATTATAACAAGAGTATATTTGATGTGAAAACAAAAGATATAGGACCAATATTTTTTAAAAAATTTTTTATAAATTATCTCGGTATTGAGTGATCTCATATACCAGATGTAGGTAAGTCTTATTTTTTTTTTTGTTTTCGTTTCTTTTGTTTTGATTTTCATTGATCCATATCAAAAATTTTTCGGCATTTATCTAAAATGTTATAAGTTCAATTATGTGAAAATCAAAGTAACTAAACTAAATTGCTTATAATATGTTGTGTATTAAATCAAAATACTGACAAAAATTATAAAATCAAATATACATATATATATACACGTTACGTTAGAAAACATTTATTAATTCGCATAATACATAGATTTTTACATCCTTGCTAACTACTTCAAAAAATTCTGCAGACATTTCTCATCTCCTATTTCAAATTTCAATTGTTTAATTTCTTCACCTATTGCATTTTTTAACTTTCATTTTTTAATTATATTTTAAAGAAAATATTATTTTATCTATTTTTCTTTCCTCAATTAGTAAGTGGTTCCGTAAGCAATGAGGTAAGTGTTTCTCAATGAACAAAAATGATGGATGGACGAAGCAGGTGGCGAATTCTCTGTTTGCATGGATGGTGGGTGTGGATGGATGACTCCTTCACTTTGTTTGTTCTTCAACTTTATGTAATTATTTATTTTATTTATGAGTTTTTATTATTATTTCTTTTAATTATTATTAATGTCGTTATCTTTTTTGTCTTTTTAGATTTTCATTTTTCTGTGACCTAAAACTGCTTCCCTGTGGTGGCGTGCGGTGAATTAATATAGATAAAGATTAATTAATTTCTCTCTTAAAAAATATAGTAAAAGATTGAAAATATGGTATCTGATTGAGAAAATGTAATGAGGATGTTAATTAAATAAAGCAACACTGAAAGTTCTTGCCGGCCATAAGGGTGATGAAACAGCCTCAACTTTTGCAATTTTTGCATATGAGCCAAAATTAAATTAAATTTATAATAATTAAACTGCTTAAAATTTTAACTAAGATTATAATCTAATAGAATACACATTATTTTTATAATTTATTAATAAAATATCAAGACTGTATTCGATTAGCGGTGCAAACCTGATCGATGATGATAACAGCAAAGTTTGTTACATGTCCTTTCAAAAAAAAGAAAGCAAAGTTGAAATTCACTATCTTCTGTAGTTTTGCCTGCAAAAATAACAGTGAAGAAGCTTTCTATATAATGAAAGACCTCTTTCTGATTAAATCATAATTTGAAAATGGCTTTGTTCATCTTCTTTGCATTAGCTCTTCCAATCTTTCTCTTGTTTCTTCTCCAGAAGCACAAAACTAATAAGAATAATCTTCTTCATTTGCCACCTGGTCCTCGAGGCCTTCCCTTAATAGGCAACTTACATCAATTTGATAACTCAGCTCCTCATCGTTATCTATGGCAACTCTCGCAAAAATATGGACCTTTATTGTCTTTACGTCTAGGTTTCTTGCCAGTTTTAGTAGTTTCTTCAGCAAATATGGCTAAAGAAATATTGAAAACCCATGATCTTATATTTTGTAGCAGACCTTCCTTTCGTGGCCAGCAAAAATTATCTTATGATGGTTTAGACTTAGCTTTTGCACCTTATAATACTTACTGGAGAGAGATGAGAAAAATATGTATAGTTCATCTCTTCAACTCTAATAGATCGCAAAGTTTCTATCCCATTAGGGAATCTGAGGTTTCCCATATGATTGATAAGATCTCAAAACTGGCTGCTGCTTCTAAACCTATAAATTTATCTGAAGCCATGATGTGTCTTACAAGTACTATAATCTGTAGGGTTGCTTTTGGGAAGAGATACGAGGAAGAAGTGGGAAATAGTAATACTGAAGGGAGCAGATTTCAGGAGTTGCTTAAAGAAACTCAAGCTTTGTTTACAAGTTTTTTTGTTTCAGACTATTTTCCTTTCTTGGGTTTTATTGATAAATTCACTAGATTAATTCATCGCCTAGAAAAGAACTTCAGGGAATTTGATATTTTCTATCAACAAATAATCCAAGAACACCTCGATCCAAATAGATTAAAGCCTGAGCAAGAAGACATACTTGATGTCTTGCTTCAAATCTGGAAGGATCGTTCTTCCAAAACTGATCTAACCTTGGATCATATCAAAGCTTTGCTCATGGTAAAGTATCATATTTATACTATATGTCTCCATTTTCAATCCAAAATTTAGTTTGTTTTCTTTATTTCTTCACGTTCTGTCTTAACTGAATTTCAAACTCACAACCTAACTATAGTTTTAAAAGATAAATCTCATTAATAATAATAATAACAAAAGTATCTGATTATGTCTCATTAATAGATTCCTTGTGTGATTCCATGTACTAAAAATGTTGTCTTCATATGTTCTTGTTGGACAGAACGTATTTGTGGGCGGAACAGACACTAGTGCAGCTACTGTAGTTTGGGCCATGACTTTCCTAATGAAGAATCCTCTAGCAATGAAGAAAGCTCAGGAAGAAGTAAGGAGCGTTGTTGGAAATAAAGGTTTTGTTAACGAAGAAGATACTCAACACCTGTCTTACATGAAAGCTGTTATTAAAGAGACAATGAGATTGCAACCGACAGTTCCTTTGTTAATCGCAAGAGAATCATCTCAATACTGCTGTTTAGACGGACACGATATACCTGCTAAAACTGCAGTTTATGTGAATGCATGGGCTATTGGAAGAGATCCTGAAGTCTGGGAAAACCCAGAAGAGTTTTGTCCTGAGAGATTTGTGGGTAACTCCATTGATTTAAAAGGGCAAGATTACGAGCTAATACCTTTTGGAGCTGGAAGAAGAATTTGTCCTGGAATGTTTATGGGACTAGCAAATGTAGAGCTTTCTCTTGCTAATTTACTCTACAAATTCGACTGGGAAATGCCTGTTGGGATGAAGAAAGAAGACTTAGACATGGAAGCACAGCCAGGTATTACCATGCACAAGAGAAATGCTCTTTCTCTAATGGCTAGAAAATATGTATGATACGTGGTTAAGGACACGTAAATAGATAAATAATTAGTTTCGGAATTGGGCTTGAGATAAAGGAAACTAACTGGTGATATTAGCGGAGGCCCAAAAAATGTTTCTCTAAAAATTAAAACTTGACGGTTTAAATGGGCTGGGTGGCCTTTTTGCATTGCATTTTGTATGACATTAATTATTTTAGTATAAAAACCCATAAAATATTGTAAACCGTACTATGGAGTTCTAGCGTATATTTAACATTTTATGAGTCAATTAAAATAACATTATAAAATTTATAGGTAAATATAAACAGTAATACCCACCACGATATCTCAAATTATAAACTAAAATAAAAATTAAACTGCATGAATTAAAAATTGAGCGTTCCTGCCTACGGACTATGACTCAATTGGTAACACAAACTGGACATGTGAAAAGAGTTTTTGAATTCGATTCCTACTGGACATAGATTCACAGAGTCGAATTACGTGGTTATTAGTAATGGGGAGTCCGGACACTGGTAATTTTTATATATGTATAATAATTTTTGTTAATCCTTCCTTCCTTAAGTTGATTATATTTAATGACAAAAAAATTTTACTGTAAATTGGTTTAAGTCATAAGTGAAAAGAGCGTAAAATGCATGGATCATGTAAAAATATATTAGATTTGCATAAATTTGATTTATAATCTATTTATAGGCTAAATTAATTAAAAAAAACTTTTTTTTTTTCGTGTATAGTTAAAAATATATTTAATTTTATTCACATGATTAATAGGTCAACCCATGAAATGAGTATAAACAACTGAATCCAAGAAAGAAATATCAAGTTGTCACCGTTCACCACACATATCTCACGTTTGGTCAGCAATTTGTTTGGTGTCACCTACCATTATAATCATGTGCCGACTAAAAATATTCAAAAAAGTTACTCACAGTAACTACGGTGAGTAACTTTATGATATCGGGAGCTGAAATAACCGTTATGATGTAGAAAGAAATAGTAAATGGCAGTAACTACGTATAATTTACCATTCGGTATGAGATCTAACCCAAATAATTAGGCGGTCAAAAAATAATTTTACTTAATTATAAAAGTAGAAACTAAAACTAAAATATATTTTTGTCAAAATTTCTCACACGGATAATTATTTTTTTTGTTTTTTGATTTAGGGGCCATAATCCTGCTTAACACCCTTAATATTATACAATATTAATTGAATAATTAATATTTCTACAAAAAGAGAATAAATAATAACATGTTAGAAAAGATGTGGGGAATAAGAGTTATCGAGTTCGAATCATCTCGGTTATAAAATTTTAAAAAGAGCTTATTAGACCTCTTATATATAAAAAAATAATATTTTAATAAAAAACAATATTAATAAATTTTATAGTATTTTTTTGAAATAAATTATAGTGTATTTTTTCATATTAAATATGAGTTTTTACGTAATTGTAATATATTTTTTAAAATTACTTGTCCGGTTCATTACTATGTTTATGAACCAAACTAATTATAGTAAAAATTCTTTAAAAAATGTTTCGATTTTATCATTATTTTACAATGTATGGTCAAAAATATCTTCATTTTAATAAAAAATTTTATTCTCGTTGATTTGATTCATTAACGTGAACCCTCTTTTAAGTAAAATTTTTCATATATTTTTGCAGTGGAGACTTTTCCTCCCTTGCCTTCAGATGACGCAAATTACAAGGAAGAAATTTATGATTGGATCTTAAATGAACATAATTGACAAAAGGAATATACTGGCATGGTCCTAACAGCCTGTCATTCGAATCAATGATAGATAACTGATTGGCCGCATGCATGAATTGGCCGCATGCATGAAGTAACCCAACCATTGTTGTTACTTCTGCCAAACTGGCTCAAGACATTATGAAAACCTATGATCTTAACTTCTGCAGCAGACCTCCATTGATTGGTAGTCACATACTTTCTTACAATGGCTTAGACGTGGTTTTTCCACCTTATAATGATTACTGGAGGGAGATGAGAAAAATTGGTGTTGTTCATCTCTTTAATTCAAATCGATCAGCCACCTTCCGTCCTATCAGATAAGATGAGGTTTCACGCTTGG
Source organism: Jatropha curcas (assembly GCF_014843425.1). The sequence goes on from NW_023590789.1 coordinate 1,130,077, forward strand.
TGAATAGCGTCTCTAAATCTGCAGCTGTCAATAAACCTTTCGACTTATCTGGGGCAATGCTTGCACTTGCAAATAATATAGCTTTAAGAGCTGCTACTGGCAAGAGTTGTAATGTTGGAGATAGGCTAGCATGCCTACTCCACCAAACCTCAAGCCATGTTTGCTGGATTCTTTTTCTCAGATTATTTTCCTTATGTTGGAAAGATTGTGGATAGTGTTACTGGATTACTCCCTCGTCTCAGTAAGAACTTCACTGAATTTGACTATGAGAACTTAGTGGAAGTTTTACTTAAGCTTTTTAAAGAGAACACGTATAAGATTCAGCTCACGTAAAAACAAATCTTATGGTATATATATCTATACCCCAAATGACTGCAACTCATATTTAATAATCTATCTGGAATCTAAATATATATATAATTTTTTCTGTTATCTCGTTGCAGAACCTGTTTGTTGCTGGCACAGACACAACCACCTCGTCTGTGGTATGGGCCATGTGCTTGCTGATGAAGAATCCAGAAAAAATGAGAAAAGCTCAAGAAGAAATCAGAAGTTTGATTGGAAAGAACGGATTTGTTAATGAAGAAGAAATTCAGAAATAGCCATATTTCAAGGCAGTAGTGAGAGAGACAATGAGATTGGATCCCATCAGTTCCAATGCTCGTCCCGAGAGAAACAATTGATGACTGCAAAGTAGAAGGTTACGATAGACCAGCAAAAAGTTTAGTATATGTAAACATTGATTTTGATGACGTGCACCCTGGAATTACTGTTCACAAGAAGCACCATCTGGTTTTAATGGCTAAGGACTTCGTGCAGGCTTAAATATTCAATTAAGTATATGGGTAGCCATGAATTTAGTTTCTTAATATTAATATATCATCCTCTTCCTTAAAAAATTATGTAATATGTAGTCTGTTTTTTCTAAACTTAAAAATCTCTGAATTTGCATCTAAAAATTCATTCAAGTTCTTCGAGGCAATTTCATTTGATGTAAAAAAAAAAAAAAATGCAATTATTATACTATTTAAAAATAAAATATTACATACAAATATTATAAATTATCCCTTGAATTATTTGCATTCAGTATTTAAGCCAACCCACCAAAAATGTTGCTGTCTAAATCCTTCGATGAAACAACCAAGATAAAATACCTACTCTTATTATATATATATATATATATGCCCATGCAAACTTGTCCAAAGTTTTTCTCAGCGACGACCATTTTGATGATTGCATGTACAATGCAGAGAAGATGGGATTGGACTTGTAAGAAATAAAATAGAAAAGGATAAAAATGTAATTTTATAAAACATAAATTCCTGTGCCCCTCCGAGCGAGTCAATTTTATGGACAGGCAATTCATTTTACAGGCTTTTCTTATAACGGTGGCCCCTAATTACCCGCTGAAATGAGCGGATTCAAGCTGCCTGTCGGTGCTCTTACCAAAAAAACACAAACACATGCCATATGGTGGTTCAAAATAATACAAGACCAATTTTTCAAAATGGTGTTTAAAAAAAATTACCTAAATCGTATAGTCTTCAAAATATTTACGTATATGGTATTTCAAAATTAGGTAAAATGTTTATGTATAGCATTCTCTGCACATCTTCGTCAAATTACGAATCATGTTACACAAAACATCAACCTTGTTTAGTATCTGATACATTAGTGAGAAAATTTACTAAATAAATTTACTGTTACATTATCACCGTTAACAAAAATTACCTAAATGATGTAATCTTGAAAATATTTACGTGTTGTGTGTTGTGTGTATACATACGAGAGAAATTTTCTCACAACCCTTTTTGTTTTTATCTTTTCAACTGTAGGGTTTATGTCCTTAAAATTAGAGGATGATAAATATCTAATCAAGAGATAAGATCGTTGGATACTCCTGTGAATTATCTTACGGCTCATAGTGATTGCGTAAAGTAGAATTTTGGGTACAAAAATAAATTAATTATTAACATTAATTGAAGTGATATAATGATCTTATTTTCATATAATTGTTTAAAACGAGTGCTTGTGTCAACGGACACTGAGGTTCACTTCAAGTCTTTGGCACGCTATAATGTTGTGAGTCTGATTGTTATAATATTTCGAGGGAAAAGTATAAGTTGATATCTGAATTAATAATGAGAATCGTAAATTTTAAAAATTAAATATAAAATCTTTAAATTATGATTTCATTAATATTTTGTTAAAATTACTTTAAAATTCTAAGATTCATACTTCAAGTCTACATTGGTTGGCTACATGTTTTTCATGGTTTATATTAATCTTTGGATGGCTAAGGAAATTCAATATTGGTTGGCTTTATATGTTGGTAAGCTAACTTGGATTAGGATGGCACATTATCAATGGAAGGAAGATTTGAAGTTTGTTCACATGGTGATACACCTCTATATAAGGCAATCTTGCTTGGAGCAAATTCATCACATTCAACCAAGTGAAATTCATCCAAGAGAGCAATCCTCCAAGAGAATTTGTCTATACTATTCACTCTTTTCATATACCTCCTCTTCATATATATACACACTCCTGCTATATTCATTGAGTGTAGTGAGGTGTTATCTTTCCATTGAGTGTAGTTGAGGTGTTTATTCTTGTATATGATTTTTTGTTGGGTGTAAAATTATTTGTATCTCCTCCCATATTTTTCGCAGTGCATTTTACTTTCCTTCTCTCGCCCCGTGGTTTTTTTTTCCCTCTACATTGGAGGGTTTTTTACGTAATTGCTCGAATATGTCTCTTCCATTTTATTATAATTTACTTCTTATTTATTCAATTTTAAACTACCGAAATTAAATATTTTAATAATAATTTTAATCCAATTTTACCACGCTTAAAAATTCATACCAACATTATTTCTATCTTTTTTTGTTCCAAGGTTATATTTAGTTTTTTCCTAAACAGTATGTAAGGTGAAAAAAATAAATTGGTCATTTAAATTATAATTTTAATTAAAAAATTATATAATTTTTTTTAACAGTTATTTAAGGTTGAAAAAAAAATAAAATTGGCCATTAAATATTATTTTTATTGAAAATTTGTTTTCAAGAAAAAAAGCTTAATAAACCTTAACAAGCTAAAACTAAATTCATCCAAGAGAGCAATCCTCCAAGAGAATTTGTCTATACTATTCACTCTTTTCATATACCTCCTCTTCATATATATACACACTCCTGCTATATTCATTGAGTGTAGTGAGGTGTTATCTTGTATATATTTTTGTGTGGGTGTAAAATCATTTGTATCTCCTCCATATTTTTCGCAGTGCATTTACTCCTCTCTCGCCCCGTGGTTTTTTCCCTCTACATTGGAGGGTTTTTACGTAAATTTTGTGTCTCTTCCATTTATTATTATACTTCTTATTTTATCATTAACTACCGAAATTAAATATTTAAAATATTTATCCATTACCACGCTAAATTCTACAACATATTTCTATCTTTTTGTTCAAGGTATATAGTTTTTTCTAACAGTTATGTAAGGTGAAAAAATAAATTGGTCATTAAATTATAATTTTATTAAAAATTATATAATTTTTTTAACAGTTATTTAAGGTGAAAAAATAAATTGGCCATTAAATTATTATTTTATTGAAAATTGTTTCAAGAAAAAGCTTAATAAACCTTAACAGCTAAAACTAGATCAATAGGTCTCCCCATACACCCAATTTATGAAGCTAAAATCGGGTCATTAAATTATAGTAAACTAACTATGAAGCTAATTTATGATTCTAATAACACTGTGATCTCTCCGTCTTAGATGGAATGATTAAAATACCAAATTCAATGATTGGGTTTTTCAAACATTGGTTTGCTACATTTATATTCACCCCATGCATGCATCTCATATAGTCGATTCTGAGTTCATAGATCATGGCAGCCTTACACATTAGCCTTCTAGTTCTAGTTATACTTTTCCCCCTCTTCCTACTGTTTCTTGTCAAGAAACAAACGACGCGAGGTCTCCCTCCTGGCCCTAAGGGCCTTCCCTTAATAGGAAATTTACTCCAGCTTGATAATTCCAACCTTCCGAAACATCTATGGCTACTTTCCAAACAATATGGTCCCCTTATGTTCTTAAGACTAGGGTCAAAGCCAACCCTTATAGTTTCCTCTGCAAAAATGGCAAGAGAGGTATTGAAAACCCAAGATCTTGATTTTTGTAGCAGACCGCTTTTGGCTGGTCTTCAAAAATTATCCTACAATGGTTTAGATTTGGCTTTTGCACCTTACGATGATTATTGGAGAGAAATGAAAAAAATATGTGTCATTTATCTTTTAAACTCCAACAGAGTCCAATCTTTCCGTCCTATTAGAGAAGATGAAGTTTCGCGTATGCTTCGAAACATATCGAGTTTAGCCAATGATTCTAAACCTGTCAACTTGACTGAACAAATGATGGCTCTTACAAGTGCTGCAATATGCAGAGTTGCCTTCGGTAAGAGATATGAGGAAGGAGGAAGCCAAGCAAATAGGTTTCATCAGCTGCTCAATGAAACTCAGGCCTTGTTTGTTGGCTTCTTCTTTTCTGATTATTTTCCCTATTTCGGTTGGGTTGTTGATAAACTCTCTGGAATGGTTTCTCGCCTTGAAAAGAATTTCAGTGAATTTGATATTTTCTACCAACAGCTCATTGATGAACACCTGGATCCAAACAGAGAAAAGCCCGAGTATGAGAACATCCTAGATGTTTTACTTCAGATTTGGAATGATCGTTCTTTTAAAGTTCAACTAAGCTTCGATCACATCAAAGCAATTCTTATGGTAATTTTTTTTTTCTTTTTCTTATTGTTGGTCTACCATAATTGTATCTCACTTTCATATACTCGCATGTAGAACGTATTTGTTGCTGGAACAGACACAAGTGCAGCTACTGTGATTTGGGCCATGGGCTTTCTAATGAGAAATCCAGAAGCAATGAGAAAAGCTCAGAAAGAAATTAGAAACACAATTGGAGAAAAAGGATTTGTAAACGAAGATGACGTTCAACAAATGCCTTACCTTAAAGCTGTGGTGAAAGAGACAATGAGACTACAACCAACTGTGCCATTATTAGTCCCCAGAGAAACTGTTCAGGATTGCACTTTAGGCGGGTTCCACATACCTGCCAAAAGCTTAGTTCATGTAAATGCATGGGCAATTGGAAGAGACCCTGAAGTTTGGGAGAAGCCATTAGAGTTCTATCCCGATAGATTCTTGAACAGTAATGTTGACATGAAAGGACAAGATTATGAGCTTATTCCATTTGGCGGCGGCCGGAGAATTTGTCCAGGTATATTTATGGGAATAGCTAATGTGGAGCTTTCACTTGCTAATCTTCTGTACAAATTTGACTGGGAAATGCCAGCTGGGATGAAAAGGGAAGACATAGATATCGATGATGTGCTGCCTGGTATTGCCGTGCGCAAGAGAGATCATCTCTTGCTGGTGGCCAAGATATATATCTGATGTTCATCATCTTATAGTGCAGTTTTTGTACCTGAAATCAACTGTAGGATTCCTTTCGAATTTTCTAATTTGTAATAACTGGTGAGGCCAGTCGCAATTTCTTCGACTTGTTTCTATTTTTATGAAAAAAATAATTAAATGTTGTTTCATCAATAAATTTTGTCCACTTTAGCTATCTACATAAATATTAATAAAACATTTATGCTTTATGATTTAAGGAGATTACGTCTCCTAATTTAATTATAGAAGAAAAAAAAATAGATATTAAATAAAAGAAATAAGAAATTAACTATACTTAAAAAAGAAGAGAGAGAGAGAGAGAGAGAGAGAGAGAGAGTTTATAATCTAAGACAAATGCAAAAAGAAAGTCAGACGGAGAAAATGCATAGATAGCAGCATAAAATTTCTTTAGCCTTTCGTGTAAGAGCGGGGAAAAGAAATAAAAGTTAATTGAAATTTACAGCAAATTTCATAAGACCACCAAAGGTGGTAAAGAAAAGAAAGGAGAGTGTGCATTAATTTTTGTGCTTATACTCCTAATTAAATTACTTATTTATCCCTATATACTTTTTATATTTTTAATATATACCTTATTAATTTTTCCGTCCTATATCTCTTGCTTCCCACTCATTGAATCGGCCCAATTTCTTGCCCACTTTTTCAACCGGCCCAATTGCTTGCCCACCTATCTCGTAAGGAGACGAGCTAAAATAAATTAATAGTTCGTTCATCGCCATTAATCGTATCTTCGATAACAAACACCGCCGTGCGCGGTTGGCTCTGAGAGAAACCATCACCAGATAGCTTCTACGAGAATTCAAATAAGTCATTATATGAGAAACATGATGGAGATGATGTTGAAGCATTAACTGTTACATAGTTGAAGCTAACGCACTCCAATTGTGATGGGAGAATTTATTGTGATTCGCTGCTTCTGAGACTCATCGAGAAAAGAAAAATTAAGCTGATGCCTTTTAAGGCTAAGAGGAGAAGAGAGTAGACTGGCATATATAATTGCCAGAGAAAGCAGCATGAGATGAACAAACTTAAACCCTAGTTTTGTAGTACATTTCAATTTGGTACTAAAATGTATGTTATCTTGAATTTAAATATGAAATGTAGAGCCTTGTTTAGGGAGATTACTGATACAGGAAAATCATGCCATCTTTATTATCTCTCTTCTGTGAATTGCTCTTTATGGGGTGACTGAAAAGTGAAAAGGATATGGGCAGCCCATAGCTTGACGCAGATGGTTTTCAAAATCCAACGATTCCAAATTACTTTTCAGTTGCATTCCCTAAAGCATGTTTGACTGACCACTAACCCATAATCCCAAATTAGTTGGATAAAATGACATACAAGTGAAATTAAATATTTTATTTTATTGTTAAAACCTCGTATAAAATTTATGAGTGAGTATTTGTTAACAAGCTATACGGGCCTATTTCACGTGCTGCGGCTCATTAGCATGGTACTGGGCCATCGCATTATTGGGCCTCTCTGATTTCTATCCCCTCTATTTACAAAAACAAAATGATATAAAGTCCCAGTTCAACTACGAGACAATGCAGAATAAAAATTCTAACCAAGACGAAATCTTTCCCGGCAAGACATGGATCTACGGACTTGGGATACATAATTGCCAGGGATGCCCCTTTCCTAACCTCAAACATCCTAGTAATCTCAACAAACACCAATATTTAACAAAATTGATCGAGCACTAAAAAGAAATTACAATAGAAATAACCCCAGCATCAACGTAATAGAATGAGAATTTTTTTTTTTTTTTCCATATAAAATGGTACAAATTGAGTAATAAAATGTTTCAGTTCCCCCAAATCTCCCAAGTGAGCGGAGCTAATCCAGGAAAATTGTTTTCCTCAGAAAACACAACAATTTTAAGGGGACTGAAAATTGAAAATGCTTGAATAATTGAAAAAATGCAAATAAAATAACCGAAGTATGAAATAGTACACTTCTCTACACGCAGCAAAAATTTCCATTTCATCTAGGAACATGCAGGTTATGCTTTTCGCGGCCTACCTCTCTTCCCAGCTTTCCCTGCAGCAGTATTTGCACTTTTATTTGATGGTGATGGGCGACCCCGCCCGCGCCCAGCAACTTTTCCTGCAGATGCTGATTTTGTTGTACCTTTACCTTGGCCCTTACCACCCGGCTTGCTTTGCTGTGTTCGGCCATTAACCTGTTCTTCGCTGTTGTCACTTTCATCTTCACTGATCTCTTCATCCTCTGATTCTGATGAATCCTTGGATTTCTTCCTTTTCTTGTTATTAGAAGCTTTAGAGGCACTTTTTTTTGTACTTTGCTTAGCAGATGGGACTTTGCTCTCTGGTTCTGCACTCCCTGCAGCAAAAAATAGTCAAATAACAGTCAAATTCCAATCCCTGTCATGCAATGCCTTCTACGGGATATATCTATGGCAGTTCATATATTAAGATGCAATAAATCTTGTTCTGGACTGCTTTGATCCATATTAAAAAGAGCATAAATCTGACTCCCAATAACTCCTGACGCGTAACACTACCTCATCACGACATGCAAATGCAGGGATGTCTAGCAAGCAAGAAAAGAAATCAATGAATAATATCTGTCAACATCATACCTTCACCAGAAGCTTTGCCGTCATAGACATCCAGCTGTGCAAAATAAAATAAATGTGATTAACAAAAGCGTTAAAACATACATGTGTCAATTTTGGGTGGCAAAAGTGATCAAATGTTAACACTAACAACCATATACAAGCCCAACAAGATGTCGAAGTAAATCATTTGTCAATACAATGGATTCCACATTCATTCATATTAGTAATTATAACAACACTACAAGTTTTATCTCACAAGGATAATAATAATAGTAGTAACTAAAAGTATTTTTTTTAGTAAAAGTACCATGCTCTTTCACAAACTAAATACAACTGGTGAAATGACTGAACTGTGTGTTTTCTGTAATTACATCAAATAATAAATAGGAATTATCATCAACAAATCTCAACAGAGACTGCATCATATGACAAAGAAAAATAGTACTCAACTTATAATACCAAGACAACTAGATTGTACAGTAAAAAGTATTACCTGCTCTAGTCTGTCACCAACGTTTGTTCTGTCAACTATAACCATGGAATGACCCATGCCGCATGCAACACTGGAGCAGAAAAGTATGCATTGTTAAATCTCACAGATACAATTGAAGTATATGACATGATGAATATAATAAATAAAATATCCCGCTCACCGAATTACATGCATGCCCTCAAGAATATCTACCTTCTTGGGCACAGCAGAAGACCTGACATGCAGAAACAAAGAAAAAAGTGAACTAAATATAAGGAGAGAAGTATCTAAGAATAAAGCAATGATCACATACTTCTGTCCATTAGGACCATATCCAAGTTCACCATACTGAGCATGGCCCCAACTTATGCAGGAGTTATCCGCGCCAACAAAATGGTGCATGTTGCCAGAATCCATGCAGCGTAAATTCCAACCACTGTGAGCAAATAAAGAGGCAAAGGAAAGAAACAAAGAACAATTGTCTATTAAAATACTGATTTGCATATTAGAGTCAATTATTTGAACTCATAGCATAATAAGCATAAGCTCTAGATATCAAATGATCATAAACAAAGAAACAGCACATTGCCATTACAAAATTAATTATATGAAAATGGCAGAGAAGAACCTTAAATCCATTAGAGGCTTAGGATACATCCAGTCATCACCAGTATTCTTTATTTTGCCCCACATATACAACTGTCCGCCTCCTGATAAAACAAATATAACCGAATATTATCAGCATTTTTAGGTTTCCGTAAGACATAAATTGCACTGCCTACTGCATAGTCAAAATCAATAACCATGAGGTGTTATTTGCTCACACAAATATGAAATCCCACCATAAAATATGTGCTCGAATGGTGTTCAAATGTTTGGAGAAGGCAGAGATTATACCGATTGCTAGATGCATGACTGCTAAATCAAAAGACGTTTGAATGATGTCACAGAAAGACCATAAGAACACGTGGCTGGTAACTCTAAATGTTCTTCAATTTAAAAGATGAATGTCATTCAAGGGGCAGGGCATGTGGTCATGAAAACTTCAGTTGGAGAATTAAAAGGCTCACATAGCTCATTCAAGATTACCAATTTCTATGATCCATCATCAAGCAAACAGAAATAAATCACCCAAATCCTTACTAATAATAAGACAGCAAATTTAAATAGTTAAAAGGAAAGATGTGACTAAAAAAAAATACTAAAAAAATTGGTTTTTACACAAGTTGCATAATAGCAACAAATGGCAGATCATACCTGCAGTACACGCAGAGTTCACAGAACCAGCAGAAATCACTGCATCAGGAGGCAGAACATTATGCCTAGAAAAGACATCCACACGACGGGGAATCCATTCATCTTTTTGTTCTCTATGCCCAAGCCTGTATTGAGCAATCAGAAAATTACACACATAGAAGAGGATAAAGCAAACAAGAATTAGGCATGGTGCAAAATCACTTTTCTTCAAAACTTATCCAACGTTTTAAAACGTTCTGGCCGCATAGATCAAAAGGACAAATGCCAAATAGAAGATACCAACCTTCCATAACCACCAAAGCCCCACCTAAACACATGCACCATGAACAACCATCAATTATTGATATATAAAAGATGTATCGAAAGAGAAACAGCTATTTTATAGCAAAAAGAAAAGAAAAATCATATGAGGTTACACTCACGTGTAAACATATCCATTTGAATCCACAGCCACTGGATGCCCATAACAAATTAGTTAATTCAACAAATAACAAACAAAAGGTACACGCCCATGGACAAGTAGGAGAGTGCGTGTGTGCGTGGATATAGAAGAGAAAGGGCATTTTTACTAAAAACCTGTATGGTTAGTTCCACATGCAACTTTTACGATAGTTTCCCCAGCAAGAGAAGCAATTGCTCTAGGACGTGGCTGGGCTTCATAAGCAAGCCTGACTGAACTATCTTTAGTATTGTACTGCAAGCAAAGTTAATTTCTCATTAAGATCCCTGTGGACGAATTAAAACATAATTAATGCAGTTCATTATCATTACATCCCAAAATAGGCTTTTGAATTGCAACATGAAGTAAAACATAACTTTAAATAGAATCACATCAAATTGGAATAAACTACATTTCCTCACATAATATCTACTTTCCAACCTCCAGCTTTACAGCCTTTGAAAGTCACCTGACATTGCAATACTGCCATTATTGCTGTCTATTTAACCATAAATCCAATAAACTCAACTATAAATATGTAGGTTTCAATTATTTCAGAGTGATGGTGGATGGCACACCAAAGTTTCAGGTTAGGTGTTGGTTTTACATTAAAAAGCCTAATGTAAACCGACCTTACCCATAGATTAGATGCTACTCTATTGAAACAAAACACCATTCAGGGGTTTGGTTAGGCAGGTACCTCCAAAGCCAGCCAAACCTAAACACATAGACCAACTAAATGCTGATGCAACCCTGTCTCACAGATATGTTGTCCAACAATATAACGCACACAAATAAAACAAACAAGGGCCCATGCAATGTGACAACTTTAGTTAATTGTTGAATGTAGCATGCACAATAAAAATTTTTAACAAAAGTTCTCTACAGGTGACAGCTTGAAATTTATTAGAAAATCATTCAAGGTAAATGACCTTTCAACACACCTCATTGTCTGTTCCATGTCCAAGCTGACCGTACTGTGGAAGGCCAGCAGTTCTACAAACAGGCAAACATTTTGAAAATCAGAGAGTGACTGCATTAAACTCAGAACCATAAGCTTCTTAAACAGATGAAGGAAAAAAAAAAAACAGAACTAAAATTATCCACAAACCATACAGTATAGAAGCTCCTTCAACAGATGATAACCAAACAGTGAAATCACCTCCACAAGCAGTATTCTTCACATCAGACACAAGACAACGAACAGGAGATGACTCGATTTCTATAAAGCAATAGAACAAAGGTTTATAATCTAGAAGGTTGATATCTACAAATAAACATATAAACGGAGAAACTATACTAGATCCCTTAGTTCTATAAATAACAGGAAACAAAAGAATGCACAGAAAGATTTCTTTTGTTTTTTTTGTTCTTGCTGCCCAACTTTTAAATGTAATAACCCAACTTATGCCTTCCGTGAAAGCATACATAGAGTTAACATGTATTGGTGTTTCATTCAAAACTAAATTTACCATTTCTCGTTGAACCAGAACCCAGCTGCCCATGTTTATTCCAGCCAAATGCTAGGGATTGACCATCTTCTGTGACCACAACCGTGTGACTCCTTCCTGCTGCAGCTCTAATAGTTTTATACCTTTGGAACAACCAGTAGAGCATTGGATTTCAGCAAAAAATATTCATCAATATCAAACCACTAACTTTAATGAACAACACAAAAATCAACTTGAATAATATAGAAAAGAGAGAGTTTTTTTAACAGTAAACACTGTTTTCTCAAACAATAGAAAGAATAAGCATGACTACTTTGCATTCTATGACAAATGGCAAGCTCCCGTGGTCCATCACGAAAAAAATATCAGACATGGAACTATCACGCAAAGTAATGACTAGAACAACTCACTTCGAAAGTTCAGAAACAATTGTAGGCCTATCACGCTGAATTGAATCCCCATGGCCCAATTGTCCCTTCTGTGCAAACAAGTTAAGCTCCAAGAATTATCATTTACAGAACAAATTAAGTGAAACTAAATATGCTGAAAGCAAGCAAACGAGTTTAGTCATACCTCATTGCGCCCCCATGTATAGCAACGCCCTTCAATATCCAGTGCCACACAATGACACGATGCTACATGAACGTCAAATTAATATATCAACAATAAAACGTCCAATACCATCTACACCACACACGCATATACCGATTTTGCCTAAGCAATGAGTAACTGGAAATCTCAAAATTACCTCAGTGCTGGTAAACTAAACTAATGGAGAAGTCAAACTTACCACAGCCAGAGGCAACGAAGCGAATGTCGACGCCTACTAGCGGACGGAGCCGAGTGGGAGAGATTAAGTTGCCTTCCTGGGCACCTTTTTTGCGACCAATAATGTCCCAGCAGGTGGCCCCGCAGAACAGGAGCTCTCCTCCGTTCTCCTCCACCTTTTTATCCTCGTCGACCTTCTTCTCCACTTCAACAGCCGACATGTCCAGTCAACTCGTCCTCAAGTCAAAAAAAAAAAAAAAAAATCCGCTGAATTGAATCCCCATGGCCCAATTGGTCCCTTCTGTTGCAAAAACAAGTTTAAAAGCTTCCAAGAAATTAATCATTACAGAACAAAAATTAAGTGAAAAAATAAATTATGCTGAAAGCAAGCAAACGGAGTTTAGTCAATACCTCATTGCGCCCCCCCCATGTATTAGCAACCGCCCTTCAATATCCAAGTATTGCCCACACCAAATGGGACCACCGATGCTACATGAACCGTCCCAAATTAATATATCAACAATAAAACGTCCCAATACCATCTTACACCCACCATCACGCATATTAACCGATTGCCTAAGCCAATGAGTAAACTGGAAATTCTCAAAATTACACTCAGTTGCTTGGTAAAACTAAAACTAAAATGGACGAAGTTCAAAACTTACCCAACAAGCCAGAAGGAGAGCAACGAAGCTAATGTCCGGACGCCTTTTTACTAGCGGAACGGAAAGGCCGAGTGGGAGGAGATTAAGTTTTGGCCTTCCTGGCACCTTTATTTTTGCGACCAATAATGTCCCAGCAGGTGGCCCCGCAGGAACAGGGGAGCTCTCCTCCGTTCTCCTCACCTTTTTAATCCTCTGTCGACCTTCTTCTTCCACTTCAACAGCCGACATGTCCAGTCAACTCGTCCCTTCCAAGTCAAAAAAAAAAAAAAAAAGGTTACCCGGGGGGGGACAAGATCTAACGGCTAGTATTTGGAAATTACGGGGGCTGGTCCAACGGCTGATATTGAAGCTTAAATTTGGCGGGGAAAACGGAGGCGTTTTAACGGCTAGTAGAAAAAAAAAAAAAAAAAAAGGTACCCGGGGGGACAGATCTAACGGCTAGTATTTGAAATACGGGCTGGTCAACGGCTGATATGAAGCTTAAATTGGCGGGAAAACGGAGGTAACGGCTAGTGAGAAGGATCGGAGCGATTAGGGTTTTAGCTTGAAAGCGGATGAAGAGCAGAGTGAAACCCTAATTCAAAATGGAAACATGAGGAATGAGAAAAGGGATAAAAGGGATTGTTTGGGTTTTCCAAGAATAGCTTGCTTTTTTATTAATAAAGGAAATATAATGTGGAGAGAGAACTTGAGTTAGATTTTGTTGCTCTTTTTGTTTGGTGACTTTTCTTTTTATTATTTTTATTTTTATGTTATATAAATTATATATTACTACTATAAGATGAATCTTTATATATATATATATATACTTTTTCTTCTTAATTCCGCTTTTTGTATTTGGATTCAATTTCTCTTCATTGACTCTATGATTTCTAGTGTGTATTAAGAGTTTAGGATTTTGATTTATGACCATTTACATTTATAAAATTAGCATAACAATGATATACCTCACACATGACAATGACATGGTGCTTAGCCTTTTTCTCTCATATCCAAAGGTGGGAAAATTTGAACAAAAAAATTATGGATAATTTGTAAACTTATCCCTATATTTATTAAAAATAATTACTTTTTCTTTGTTTTTTGAATATATTATTTTATCTATATATATATATATATTAATTTCATCCAATTAATTTTTTCTTCTATCAATATTTTCTTTTTTAAATTTAAAGAAAACTATTAAGATACTCTTTTGTCAATTGTTTTTGAAATCCATCGACTAACAAATTATTTGTAAAATACTAAAATATATATTTTTCAAAAAATAACAATAAAGTAATTATTTTTAATAAACTATATAAACAATGTGAGAATAAAACGAACAAATTAGGGTTTATAGCCAATTATATAAATAATCAGGATAATCTAGGAATAAAATATTTTTATTATCTATGATCTATTTTTTTTATTGACTAACGGATGATTTTCAAAACATTAAAATAGTATTTTTTTTTTTTTTTTAAAGAAGGACAAAGTAGTTGTTTCTGATAAATTAGAGAAACAAATTTATAAAATATTCCATAATTAATTTAAATTATAAATAGAGTAGTTCTTACTGATGGAATTATAATACTAACATATACTATAATTCTCAAAAAAATACTAACATGTAAATTATGAAAATTTAAATTTAAATTTGAGTGGATAATTATAGTTTCCCTCATTTTTATGAGAAGAAAAAGACATTAACAATAGTTCGTCTTGGCTCGGATAGCAAATGCCAAATGGCACGTATGAGCGCCAAGATATGAACGCCATTGGGTGGTTGACTGTGACTGGCAATTTTGTCTTTTATTACACTAATAAAATTTTAAAATTAAAATAAATCAGTGGATAAAATTCAAGATTTTGAAATTATGAAAAAAAAAAAAAACAAATAAATGAACACATGATAAGATATGTCTGCAACTACTCGAAGTGTTAACTGTTAATATATCACTTTCACATCTGCCACTGAATCTTCTTCTTTTTTAAAAAAATTTATTTTTAATATTAGCGCATTAGCTCTGTCTGGAACACTGAATAGGAATCTTTTCGTATCTCTACATGATCTGTGTCTGTAAGTTTTGTGTTAAAATACATCCCTCGCAACATCTTCCTTCTCTCTATGTTTGGTCGACGTGATACTCATTAACATGACATCCATTCCAATGTCTTAAACTAAGGTCGTTGAAAGTCATTCGGTGATAAGAAGCAGACAGCAAGTATCAAACAAGAGGGCATACGGTTTTGAACGAGACTGAGTATAAATTATAGACAAAAGAATCAGTAAGAAATGAGTCTTAGCAACAACTACATCTCTACATTTTGTCCAGTGAAAAACAGAATAAACCACATAAAAAAAAAAAAAAAAAAAAAAAAAAAAAAAAAAAAACCACATAAAAAAAAAAAAAAAAAAAAAAAAAAAACAAAAAAAAAAAAACCTTAGCATCCCATAAGAATACACGACGACTTATATGGACTTTTCTATATGACTTTATATTATACTTATCTCATATTAGGTTCAGACTGTGTGCAATTGGAATGAGCAAACCAACCAATCCTTAACTGGTTAAAAAAAAAAAAAAAAAAAAAAAAAAAAAAAAAAAAAAAACCTAGCATCCCATAAGAATACACCGACGACTATATGACTTTCTATATGACTTTATATTATACTTATCTCATATTAGGTTCAGACTGTGTGCAATTGGAATGAGCAAACAACCAATCTTAACTGGTTAACTTATCACTTCACTTTATTAGCTGACTCCCGTTCTACTGTCGAGGCTGTAATTGGTCATGCTGCCGTTACTGTGCCTGTTCTTGCATTTGTTTCTGCTGACTAGGTTGCTGAATCTGTAACTTTAACATCTGATGATTAATGGGAAGCTGCTGATGGGGATTCCCACTCAGCTCTGCAGCAGCAAGCCTTAGGCGCTGAACCTCTGCAACTAATGCTTCGTTTAAAGCTGTCATATCAGGTAGACAAGAAAAATATTAACCTGGAGGCTCCAAAAAGCGAACTACATACACAGGATTGTAATAGAGCATATGAAGTATTATAAAGTAGACTAGTCAGCAATGGTGCAATTGATAGAACTAAGGTGCTGAGATGGGGATCAAGGCTTCAAGAAATTCTTTTAGGATTGAAATAATATATGTTTGATGCTCTTTCAGTAGTTACTACAGAGACACACTAACAATAAACTGAATCATAACAAAATAATCAATTGTAATGGTTGTACCAATAGCTTTAATCAACATAAAACAAAAAGAATTGAGCAGAAAAGAAGAAAACAACTTCTCATCCTCTTAAAATTGTCTTCCCAGTTTCACATTTTTTTCCCAGCATCTTTATGCACAATTCAATTGCTTAGGACTAAAGATTATCCACAACTGTAAATGACACTTCATCCAGTCGAATTATTTTCTTGCCAAAAGTTATCACATCAAACCAACATGTGAGAATTACAACAGCTTCCAATAAATTCCAGGTTAACATGCAGAATTGAATCCATTAGAGATTGCCAAATTTTTATATTGGCCAAACATGTACATTACTCTGGATAGCCATAGGTATAATTCCAAGCCCATCTTAGAGAGGATTGCAACTATTCTTCTTCTTTTAGCCATTCAAATATCAGAAAACTTAATAAAATACTTCCTCTTCTCACCTGCTTCTAAAATTTGATTCAATATCCTACTCAACTCGAATAAAAAAATCAAAAAGGCTATTAGCATTAACTATGACAAAATTAAGTATCTTTGGTCACCATTGTTTCATTGATATCCATTCATTCTTAAAAAAAAGGTAATGTTTTCTCTACTTTTAAGTATTTTCTCCACCAAAAGATAGGGCAAGCCATGTGAATCCTAAAATCATATATTACCTCCAAATCTTCTTTTTGCTACTTGATAGAGAAAATTTTGGAAAAAAGTGCACAATAAAATCATCCTTTATATACAACTAAAATTAGCAATCATATAAGTAAAGCGAGACAATCATACCTTGTGAGCTGAACACATAAACCAAGAGAAAATGTCATGGAGGCAATCCTATAAGCTAACATGATAAGCATTACAAGACACATAAGGGAACACTATGCATTTAACACTCAAGTATGGAAATCTGAGTATCCAACATATATTCATCAAGTTATGAAACCATCCGCCTAGCACTAGCAGACAAGGTTATTAGTAGAAGAACATATAAGATGCAGGAAATGCAAAAAGAAAACATACCATCTTTAAGTTTGGCTTGTTGTTCCATTGCCTGAAGACAGAATTTCAATTCATTGTTCTGGCTTGTTAGAGATGCAGAATCTCGCTGGATATAAATAAGCATAACCAGTAAACACAAGACACGCGCAACAGAAAGAATCAACAGAAATTTACGAAGATAAACTTCAGTAACCCACCTGTAAAACTGTAACCTGAGCAGACAAGGTGGTTGCTTCTGTCTGCAGAGTTTGCACCTTTTGCTCTAATTCTGAAATATATCGCATTTTCCGCTCCTTGGAACGAGCAGCTGACAGACGATTGGCTAAAATCCTGGAATGAATAAAACAAATATGAGCAGATACTCTCAATGAAATATTGATAACACACATATCTGTATCTACAAGTAAAAGGCAATATACCTTTTGGCGCGCCTGGGGTCAGCCATTGCTATCTCAGTAAGTTTTTCATTTGCCATAATCTTTTTCATCTCTGCTTCAGTGAAATCAACATTTCCAAATTCCAAGTTGAACTTCGCCAATTTCCCATCCATCGAATTTCCAGGCGGCTGCTGGCTCCCTTGAGCTCCAAGGGGAGGAAATTTCAGAGACTCATCATCAAACTGCAAACTTTCCATATAACTATCCATTGATACACTTCTATAATGCCGGGTAGCCCTTGCAATATCTCCACTTGCACTTCTCTTGAGCCCTTCTTTTACTCTACTTTCTACTTCATTGTCACTGCTTTCAGCTCCATTTGTCTTTGAGCCACTGACTCTGCTATCCAAATCCTTATCCTCAGTTCCGGACGAGTTTAATGCATTCATATTATCCAAATTCATGTAAGCACTAAATAAATCATCCACAACTTCTCCTTCAGATTTCCCTTCAATATTGCTATTTCCATCTCTACTCCAATCTGATTCCCGTTTCACCAACTCACTCGATTTCTCCATACCTGAATTTTCCCTTCCAGAAGAAGAGCGATCCAAAGCTCCTCTACTACTCCCAATAGGTACCAGCTGAGGCGAAGATTGAATCATTGCAGAAAATGCTAACGGGACACTGTCACTCATTGACCTTCTATGTCCTCTACGAGGAGGCAGGCCATTAGTTCCTGTAACCGGAGGAGGAATCGATAGTCCATGAGAACCCCCAGCTCCCTTATCTTCCATCGGAATATCAGTCAAAACTAGGTCAGATTGATTGGACCTAGATGATTGAGAAGGCATAGGGCTCAATGGCGGCAAACAATCAATCGAAAACACAGCCGATTGAGACAAGGACCTCGAGTGGGAAGATCCTCGGTTCAAATTCTGCGAACTCGACGACCCTGACGATCGAGAAACCATTATTTGTGGATTATTTGGGTGAGAGGGAGGCACACCGATTCTCTTAACATTATCGGAACCAATATTGGGCGAAGATTGACGCATTGAAGAACCACCCATTTGAGAAACACCGAAAGCACTAAACGATGATTGAAGTATTCGCATACCACCACCACTTTCAACACCGCTCTCCATTTTAGCCACACCAACTGAAAAAACCTCAACCCTAAAAAATCTTTTTAGATGGAAATGAAAGCAGGTGTTAAGAACTCGAGAATGCCGTAACGATCACTAGTTAGTGTAAAGAAAAAAAAAAAAATTCAATCAAACCAACAAAGCTTTTTGGATGAAATGAAAGAATTGCAATGCGGCGGTAATTACATAGGCGTTTACAAAGTTCTTGTAATAAGCTGAGGATTTTTAGTCCCTGTCTTACGGCACGTAAATACCACGTGATTACGCGGTTTTTGTCAATCCTCGATCGTCTCCTCTATCTTCGCCATATATCTTGATTGTAGAGGCCAAAATACTTTATAAAAATTTACAACAGTCAACAGGGACGGTGCGTGTATCAGTCAACTTGGGCTTCATTAACTCGGTTAGGAAGCCCATTTGTATTCTTACTATTATTTTATTCAAATAGGCCCCAAACGAAGGAATGGCCCGGCTCCATGAGGAATGCTAAACAACTCACAAATGCATGACAGACACATGTTGTTGCACTTTTGTCCGTGACATGGAACGATTTATCACCGTCATTCATTTAGAACCTCAGCCGTCAGATCAAAAACCTTAAAAACCCTTGCTCGGTAGCCCTTATAAAATGAGACCAATCCAGTGCAAAGTTCAGGAAATCTTATGGCTTAAACCCTAGAAGCCAATAATCGCCGTTTCTTCTCTACAATAGGGTGTTTCATTTTTCTTTCGTTTCCTTCACAAAATCTTTCGTTTTTTTTGTTTTTTCTGACGTTTTAATTATATTATGTTGTTATAGATTTGAAGAGGGCAAATGACGAACTATTTGCCAAATCGTTGAATGCTCAGATTTTTTGTTTGGGTATTATGATTCTTGCTCTAGTATAGGAAGATCTGATGCCTTCTGTTGTTCTGTCCATTATTTACAAATATTAGTTTTTAGTATTGAAGCCATTGATGACTATTTCTATTACGTGAAGCAAGTCATGAGACTTGGGAAATGTCGAAACTTTCATGAAACTAGGACGGTCTGAGGCTTCTCTTACTCTACTTTTTCTTTTATCTTGTGTGAAAAAATTATGTTTTCTGGAGGCCATGTATAATTTTAGCTGAATAGGATCTCTTTTAAGTGTTGTGGATGATGAGAAATATAAATTATCATACAGTTATCCCTGTCTGATACATTCAGTGCTGAATATGTGATCTGACACACACTATTGGGCTCAATTTTAGCTCTTTAAAATCGCTTTATTATGCCTTCATGGAGTATTTTGTTCCTGTTTTCTACTAAATATAACTTTTATTTGCTTGTTAGATTTTGGATTTTAGTAAATAAAATATCAGTTTGATTTTTAAGTTTTTGTCGCTGAATGTGTGACTATGCCAAGTAAAATGTAAATTTTTGTTTCTCTTTATGGATTGTGTTTGTATTTTCCAGGTGAGAGATGCCATGGAAGAGATGATGAAGGTCTCAACTATGATTGGTGAGATAGTATTCCCCAGATGGAATGGAAGAAGTGTTAGAGGTGTCAACTATTCAGTGTGTAAAGTTTCTAATTCAGATGTGTAAGAGCAAGAGCTTTTGATGTACCAGCTGAACTGTAATTCCTTAATTTATTTTCTTCAATGTACATAGTTGATGGATGCTTTTCTTTTGTAATCAATGAATGTTCAAACATTTGATCTTGAGATATGGAATAGTCGCACTCAGTTGCCAATTACATTATTTATTGGGAATGCTTGTGTACTCTCTCTCTCAATGCTTCCACCTAACACGCCAACCGTGAGTTAAGCATCTAATTTATTTCAGCTGTTAGGATCCTTTTAACTGATTAGTTCCATATCTGAGAACCTAAAAATAAAAACTTTTGTAAAAAGCAGCAACGACAAGGATCAAAATTTTCTGCCGCCAAGATGGCCAATTCTATATTAAACAACGCTTACAAATAGTTCAACACCACCTTAAGAAAGGACCCTTTACAATTAACTAGAGTTACAAGGAAGAACTACTCGACTAACCCAACTTCATTCACTTCCAACCGCGACAATTATAACATTTTGCTAGAAAGACGAAGCAAGATGACTGGTATCGACTACCCCATAATTTTACTTCTGCCTGTTATCTAATCATTATTTCTCCCACAGCAAATATGAAAATTGAGGATACATACAACATACCTTAAGATTACATGCCATTTCCTGTATTGCCTATCCACCCAATTCACAACTTATTCTACTTTATTGTGATATAGCGATTGGTCCCATGCTTGGCCCAATGTTCCTTGAGATCAACTGGATTTGACAGATCATAACCTTCAGCAGCAAGCCGACTAAGCAGTTTGCTGAATGCACTTCCACTCATTTTTCTTCCACCTACACGGGCATGTCGCTTGTTTGGCACTGCAGGTAGTGGATACATGGAGAGAGTGGTTGTGCAACATGAGGACTGCCATCCACCATTGCCCCATTTGTAGCACTGCCTATGCACTCCAGTGCAAGAACATACTGGTGCTGGCATGGTTGAGTCATCAAATGCAATCTGGTTCAAACCCAAATCATTACCTTTCCAATCAGACTTGGAGACAACCAGCTGTTTGTTCAGATCATCACCTCCACCAGCCAGATCCTGCCCATTTTTCCAGTCATGTGATTTGCCAAACATGACTTTGGTCAAGTCTTCGCTCTCCCTCTTAACCTTCCTTGGAGATTTTGAAGTCTTTTTGTTGGGTGGCATAGCCTTGGCATCTTTTGACCTTTTACCTCTCCGTGACTTTGCAGCCTCAGGACCAACCGGTGATACCGGGACAGTGTCGCTTGTTTGCATTTCCCTAGTACCATATGAAACTTCACTTGAGTGGGGCAGATGTTGTGCATGCTGCTGTGGGTGGTGCATGTGCTTCACCCCACGTGAGATTTGACATCCTGGTGGACAAGAGGACATATTACCACCTGTCAGGGAATTCTCTCGATATTGAAGAGTTGCAATAGCACTATCTCGATCCAATATGGCATTATTTCGCTCAGCAATTGCTGCATCTCTCTGAATAAATGCCATATCACGCTCTGCAATAGCTGCCTTCTTTTCTGAAATAGCCATATTCCTCTCATGAATGGCAGCATCTCTTTCAGCCATAATGGCCATGATCTGTTTCATTGAAGGCTGAGCTTGCATCAACCACTGCAAAGACGATAGAGAAACAACAAATCAGAACAAATAATTTAAAGGAAACAATAGTAAAATACTGCATACTCTAGCAAAAGAATGCACCAGAAAGGAATACTACAGTTCAAATCCATAACCTTTATCACACCCACTACAAAACAGAGACCCTAGGTTAAAACAATTTTTTGTTGCTTGCAGAAGGTTAAATGAAGATACCTGGCCCTGAGCCGTTTTATATTGATCTGCTTTATGCCTTCCATTTTCACGATGCCCACCGTCATCCATTGCAGCCTCAAAGGTGGGAAGAATTGCAGATGACAGTTTACAGCCTCTTGCACAAGTACAATGCTTGGTTAATAGAAAATTGGGCTGTTACTTATGGTATATATCCCACATCTCAAAGGAGGGGGAAATTTATTCATATTTTGTTTCTATGAAGTATCACAGGGTAAAACCAAGAGTAAGTAATTCCTCTATAATAATGAGAAGTAATCAGCAGATTATTGGAAATGCCATAACATTACCATGGGAATTCGGAATGAAGTAAGACCCCATTCTGTTGTGAATTTTCCTGCATATGGGAAAAATTGTATCCCACATCAGAGGAGAAATCAAAGATTTAACAAAATATAAAATCTTATAATGCTAAAGGAATAGAACATGTCAGTAGTATATCCAGAAGATTCATATAAAATGCCGTTTAAAAAACATAATGCAAGAAGAAAAGAGTTTGAAAAGATGCATATAAAACTAAATATTTTTAAGTATCATTTCCAATTATGATTTGGTAGAATTAAATCTTTATCCTGTACGTCACTGAAGTGCAAGTGATACCACTTCAGAATATGATTTTCGATTTTGCATGTCATAGGCTTTCAGGAACAACAGAACTAACCACTTAGAATCAACAACAACCTATAATATCTTTTTCCTGAAGTGCTTTCATGCTCAAACACGATTTGTTGGTAACATAAAAAAAGACAAGTTGTGTTGTAGCACAGGTAAAGTTATGAGAACAAAAACAAGAATAAAATATGAAAAAAATTGCTTAATCCAATTACATTACCTGTAATCCTATAGTCTAATTTGTAACCCACATTTGCAGAATTTGGTATATCACCTAGCACACGCTTATTATGCAAAATATCGAATTTCAAAATATGAAAAATTTATTATCCTTTATCAAGTGAATTCATGCTTAAAATATTCATTACCAACACTAGTCATATCCCTAGCATAATAAATATCATCCAGGAAAATTACATCAACTCTACTGAAAATTAAGTTCCCAAACACAAATCAGCATTTAGTCACTCAATTAATTTCAAAATTAACTAAAATCCAATTTTCCATCTAGTCAAACAGTGAAACTGATTCTAACATTAACAAAAAAAAATCAAAGAATCCAATCCTCGTAAAAAAACCAAAATCAAGCATTGTAATCCATCTCTCAAGCAGCCTGTAAATAATCAGTTTAACACTAGCAATTCTGGACCTAGGAACCTAAAGCCACCACGACCACCGAAGCAAGGTTTTGATTGCACACATTCAAAGAAAAACCCATCAATGCAAAAATTAAAGAGAGTAAACAGGAGAAGAAGCTTGAATCGCTAAAAAAACTGAGAAACGATCAACTCAAAGTAACAAAAAAAAAAAAAATACGAGAACTACTGGGGATTATGGTAGGTAGAAAGAGCACGATTACCGGATAGCATAATAAATACAGCAAATTTTACAAGCAAGTTTAATCGAAGCTTACAGTTGAAGATAAAGAGCCGAGAGTTGAACAGAGATTAGAAAAACCCTAATTTGAAGAAGGAGATGGGAAATCTGAGGGAAGGAACAGTAGAAGAAGAGAGGCAAAGAAATTTTGTTTACTTTTTTCAATGGGTGAGGAAGAGGGGGTTTTACCTGTCTGTCTTTTTGTCTTAAAAATAAATGTTTTTCTTTTTTAAAATTTTACTTAAATGACCAAAAAAAAAAATCCATCTCCGTCTGTGGGCTGTTGCCTGCTTTTTATACTCTCCTTATTTCAGGCAAAAATTAAACGCAAGTTACTGAGGCGGGATTATCACCTAAGGCAATGTTTTGATAAGGTTCATGGGCCTTGTTTTGGGCCGTTTCCAGAGTGCAATCACCTTGAAACGTGCGTCGCCCCATCGGCTGAATTATTTGGAATTTTGGCATTATTTGATTTGGAAAAATTAGAATAAACAAATTTATTTATTTTTTGAATTTCATAAATTTAAAAACCTCTCATATGTATAATAAATTATTATATAATTAGAAACTTAATTAGTCAGTAATTTAAGGTTGAAAAAATGTTTTTATATGAAATAATTATCTCATGTTCAAATTTGAACATTTGAATCAATCAGAACCTTTTTATTTTACAAACCTTTTTTTTATATATTTGTGAGAGGAACAACAATTGGCAAGATTCCATCACCAATACTAGTAGTATATGATCTCTCAATTTACTCAGAAATAGCCGGTTTTCCGTTTATGGTTCCTTGTTCTATTGGACTGAAGGAAACAACCAAACAGAAAATCAATTGGCGGGTGCCAATATCTTAACTTAACTTTTTGTAATTTTTTTAGATTTCTTTTTTTCAAAAAAAAAAAAAAAAAAAAAAAAAAAAATCTCTCACCATTTACTCAGAAATAGCCGGTTTTCCGTTTATGGTTTCCTTGTTCTAATTGGACTGAAGGAAACAACCAAACAGAAAATCAATTGGCGGGTGCCAATATCTTAACTTAACTTTTTGTAGATTTTTTAGAATTTCTTTTTTTTCAAAAAAAAAAAAAAGAAAAAAAAAAAAAAAAAAAAAAAAAAAAAAAAAATCATGAACTTGTCAACATATGCATTGCTATTAGGCCAAGTGCCAGCTAGCTACAATTCACATTATGAACAAAAATAGCATTAATAATTGAAACGGAAATATATATGCGAAAATCGACATATAAAATATAATTTTTACATAAAAAATAATATTTTATATGAAAAAACGTTTCCGAAACATGAATCCCCGTGGACTCGGAGTTTCCATGCATCATAGATCATATCTCTAAATCACTGGCCATTTTGCAAAGAGTTGGTTGTTCAAGATTATAGCATTCCCAAAACTGAAGCATATAATCCGGGAGTGAAATTCACATGCAAACAATTGAGTGAGACTTCAAATTTCACCTCAAAAGATGAACTGAAGATTCTCATAAGGTAAAAATAACAAAACCTTGAATAACCACTATATAAGTCTCAACAACCACCAAAATTCTTTAAGCTCTCTGATAGCTTTCTTGACAAAGAACATTGGAAATCTCTGCAACAGCTAGGAGAAAAAGAATTCAGATGATGCCATTTTTGAAGCTAACCTCCAGTAAACCAAAAAGCTCATCAAATGCTTCTACAAAATGAAATTCAAGTAGCAGTCTTGTGAAACCCCACAGTAGCTTTTAATCGATGTTTGGCTTTTGTTCTATGCTTGACTTGCTAAGTATTACAACGCCAATTACAATGAGTAAGGCACCTGCAAACCACTGTGATTGCAGGTTAATGATAAGAGTATTCTAATTCCAGTCCTTATCAAAAAACACTACTATAATTTTGCTATTGGATGATCACCAAAAGTTGAAGAGGAAACAGAGAAATAAAGCAAAATTCTGCAGTAAAACTGAAATTCATTGCTAACTATGTTACCCAGATCAACACCAGTGGTATTTAAGGCTGCTTAACAGCGAATCAGATGATAACCAAACCAACCCAGATCAACACCAGTGGATTAAGGTATGAAATTTATAAATAAAAGGATAAAAATACCACTGAGTGTTCTTGCTTATGTTTATAAACGACTTACCTGAGCTGATAATGATTCCTTAAACAGAAAATATCCAGCTAGACCAGAGGAGAGGAAATTCGTGGCAAAGTTCGTCACGGTAGCTTGTAGCGATGAAAGAGCTTTGAGGCTATTGACGTAGCATCCCCACATTATCAGGTTAAATAACACAACCAGACTATATCTAACGAACTGCGAAGAAAAAGATAATCTTGGCTGATCAATTATGCTGCGGTCATTTTTTTTTTTCCCCGAAATTTTCTTGCCAATCTAAAATCTACGGGAAAAAATAATGGGGTATTTTGATCTACCAATTGACAATCAAAGGGTGATTGTTACCTGATTATAAAAGAACTTGGCAGCAATAGCAGCAAAAGCAGCGTTGAATCCAGCCGATACTGCCCATCCATAGCCTTCCCTCTTCTTGCTGCCTCCCATCTCTGCGTCAAATGAAAGTTCTTCCTCGCCAACACCGGCAGGTCGTAAACAGTGTTACCAAACGACAGAGAGTCTTGGCAGTTCATACGGTTTTTTAAAACGGCTAATTTTACGTATGACCCCGATCTTTGAAGGTAATTCAAAGCGAACCTCTTAACTTTAAATTATTATAAAGTTTACCCAGCATCTTTTTAAAGGAAATAAAACATATAAATTGTTTCCAACCATTTTCACAAAATCACATTTTCAAAATTAAAATTATAATATCTAAAAAAAGTTTTTATAAAATATTTTCATTAAAAATAAAAATATTTAAATAATACAAAAAAATTATATTATGCTTTGATATACAATTAGTTTCATATTACAAATATATTATATTCTTTATCTTTAAAAAATTTATGATAAAAATTGATATCATTATTATAAATAATTAATAATAAAATTTTAAATATTTTTTAATAAAAATCCTTTAATTTATTTATAATATTTTTATTTTTTTAATTATGAAATTATAAATAATATTTGTGAAGTTTTTAAATTAAAATATAAATTATTTATTGTTATTAAGTGAACACAACCACTTTTCTGTTTTCTGATTTTTATTTTTTAAGAATACAGTTTTTTTTTTTAAATATAAATCAAAAATAAAAAGTCATTTTTTATAAGTAGACACGTAATTTTTATAGAACTAAATTATAAAAAATATATTTAATTCATAAATATTGTGAGAATAACTATAATAACAAATGACTGTCAATCTTTTCACCAACAAAAAAAGGACAGTCAATTGTTATTGCGATAATTTTGAATACACGGATTAGATATGATAACCTGTATTTAAAATTAATAGGTGAGGACAATAAGCCTTAAAAGAATATTAGATATGCTAATTCATTAATATTTATGATGATAACGTTGTGAATTTTGTAAAAATTTTAATTTATTGTTTTAATAAACAATTCTAAAAATCATTTTATTTAATAGAAGTTTCTAGCATCAATTAAGACTTAAATTATAACGTTTTATGTGCTTAATTTTCCACCAATACATTTTTTTATTTACAATTGATTTTGAATATGAAATTTGTTTCAATTGATTTCAAATACAAATTAATGATTTAATGAATAAATTTACTTTTATTTTTCAATCACACTATGCGCTATGCACATTTAATATTTTTACTTAGAATATTATAAATCGTGTTTAATTTACATTTTTTAAAAAATTACTTTGATGAAAACATAAGTAAATAATTAGAATACGAGAAATAATAAATAAAATGGGTTAAAGATATAAAACATAAAATGCAAGATTAAATCACAACTTATTCATGTTAACTACTACATTAATATAATTTCAAATGCCAAAAATATTAGATTTATTTGTAAAAATCAGCACTGTTTAAGATATATAAGTGTGGGAGAAATATTGAAAATGGTAGAACTTATAGAAATATATATAAAAAAGATAAAATAAAACATCATGAGTAAAAGTCATGAAGTTATTATTTTAAAATTTATATAAATAATAACTACCTATTTCATTAATTCATTTAAACTAAATAATTTATTTATTATTTATATTATTAAAAGCTGTATAAATATAAATATCATTGATTCAATTTAGTTTAATTTTTTAAATAAGAGTGATGATTATTATTTATTAATAGAATCGAACAACAAAATATCCCGAATAATCACGTTTTTTTTTTTTTTGTTGTAAAATAATTATCCTTTTGAAATAAAAGGTTAATCGTATTACTAGTTGAGTTGTTACGCGTTTCCACAGCCGCGACTCTCACACAAGAAGCACAAGCAATCCACGCTGGAGATCCTGTGTACTCGGAAATTAACCAATCACAGGCGTTCTTTCTAACAAACGAAACACAAATCGTCGATGCTGGCAATCCTCCGGGTTAAAAAGCAACCAATCAGAATCAAGACTTTCTCGAGTTTCTAAAGTCTGAATCAGACGGTTTCCCTCTCACAAAAGAAACACAACTCATCCACGTCATCTTCTCCTAATTAGAATCCAATCTAACCGTTTACCAACTAGATGCCTTTATCTTTCTATATAAAGGCCTAGACTTCTTCTTATTTCAATTTTTCGTTCAATCTCGATACTTGAAAGCTCGTTTGTGACAGAAGCCTTTTAAAGGGTAAGAATAGAAATCTCTTAACATTTTGGGGAATTGTCTTGAGCAAAGTGGTGAAGATCTGATAGAGACATTTTGATTTCTGGTTTGCAGAATTTGAAGAATTGTCTTTCGTTGTGAAATGGCTCGTACGAAGCAAACGGCTCGTAAATCAACTGGTGGGAAGGCTCCCAGGAAGCAGCTTGCCACAAAGGTATGTTGTGTTAGGAGCTGATGCTTTTATCTAGAATTTGTTTATAAAGTTATTTGTATTTGACTCGATTTGTCTTATAATTTTACCGGATCTTTTTTCCTTCTTCTAAATTGAGGGCTTTAGGTTTCTTGTACCCTGTTAAACTGAGAAATTCTTTCAGTTCTTCTAATTCATTGTAACTGATTCATTTAGGCGGCTAGGAAATCTGCTCCAACAACTGGTGGTGTGAAGAAGCCCCATCGTTATCGTCCTGGAACAGTGGCTCTCCGGTAAAACATTTTCCTTGTTCCAATGCCTCTTTGTAGCCTATTTTACGTAATATCGAACTCTAAAGGCAATTTTCTTTGGTTAAATCAATTGGCAGTGAAATTCGCAAGTACCAGAAGAGCACTGAGCTTTTGATACGCAAGTTACCCTTTCAGCGACTTGTTCGTGAAATCGCACAGGATTTCAAGGTAAGTCAATTTTTGTAGTTGAACTGTAACAGAAGTTTTCCATTTCTATGGTGAATGTTACTAAATGCTTTTTTCTTTTTATCTGCTATTATTTTAGACGGACTTGAGGTTCCAGAGTCACGCGGTTCTTGCACTTCAGGAGGCAGCGGAGGCCTATCTGGTGGGTCTGTTTGAGGACACCAATCTCTGCGCCATTCATGCTAAGAGGGTTACAATTATGCCCAAGGATATTCAGCTGGCTAGGCGGATTCGCGGGGAACGTGCTTAATTGAATTTTAGTATGTGTGTTTGTTAGATTTCATGGTAATTAGTTAGTTACTATATTTTGCCATTGGCCTTTTTCTGTAAAGAATATTTGAGTTTGATAAACAACTGTGTAAAACCCAAACCATCTGTTTTATTTGATTTTGTTAGAATTTTATGGGATGTTTACATTTAGTTTGCTATTAAGTAATTTGACATTTGTATGATACCAGTATTGGAAATTAATGTTTCTCTGCATTTGAATTATCGTGGAGTAATTATCTCGTGTTGTATGCTGTGTGGAGAAAACTAAAATATTGCTTAAGATTTCCCCGATTGTTCGTGGTTAGATTTTTGTTTGTTGCCTGTACATTAAAAATGAAATGTCAAATGGGGAGCATTGTTGTAGATCCTGATTTTGGATCATGGGAATGGGATAATATAAATTTCCATATGTGAAGGCAATAAGATGCTAGCCACTCACTAAGGGGTTCAGGTTTCAAATTCCTGTCCTTGTTGCCTAGGCGGAAAGCTGTCTTCGTTACTCATTAGAAATTGATGCTGCTAGTGTATACCACTGCCTTCGTTCTGGTATCGCGTAAGTCACTGAACTGCCCTTTTCCAAAGCCCAAAGCAAGCAACCGTTCATTGTTTCTTTGAGGCCAAACAGTTAACTTTGCTCTAATAATCTAGTAGTCCAAACGTCAATTTAAATGTAAAATGTAACTGTTATAGAGGATATGTATCAAACCAAATCAATAGTCCTTCCAATTTCTTTGACTGTACTTGTTAGGTTTTCCTTCAATATCTATATTTCTTACTTCGCTACTTGGTTCAGGAACATATCATACTTATTCAATTGTTCTTTTTAAATTTCTTTTACATTGACATTATTCTGTTTTTTGGCGCTACCGAAAGAGTGCAGTCCCAGAACAAACATCGGGCTCACTTGGACCCAAAACAAAATGTTCGGCTAATTTGGCGGTGATTTAGAAATTGGACTTAATTGAACGTAATTAAAATGTGGGGCGCAATACGTACTGAAATCATTTACATCATACACGGGCATATTAAACGGGTCACAAGTAGGAGCAGCAATCTTGGCTCAGGAGAATGGCTTTCCGGATTCAGCTGCCCAATTTTGTACAGGCTTTCCTTGCATTCTCTGGAAAAGGCAACAGATCCATCACAGCTTATGGAGAACGTTCTGCGAAGGTACCGTATTCTTCAGTCAGATCATGCTTCAGTTTAAAGTTTGGTAAATTCATTCTGTGGTTGATTTTTGCTAGCTTCTTCTATCGAAATTAATAATTGCTGATTATTCAATAGCAATGCAGTTGTCGTCAAACCATTTTCCGTTTAGGAATAGGATACCGATAATTTCTGATTTTTAAACTATTTGGTTAATGCTTTGCTATATGTTAAGAATTTAATGCTTGTCTTATAATCATGTAGGTAGATTATCTTAACAAGGATTATATTGGTGAGCTGCCGGATGATATTCTTGCATCGATTGTATCATATTTGCCTGTAAAAGACGCTGTTAAAACAAGTGTGTTGTCAAAAAGATGGAGGCATCTATACTTATTGTATCGAGGTATGAGCAAAACTTTGATTTTACTTTTGCAGGTTTATATTTCATGAAATCTCATGAATTCGAGTATACACATGTGTATTTTTGCAAGCTGTATGTCAGTTCTTAAACTAGTATGCGTCTGCTAAGATTTGCTGTTCATGCGTTTGGCATTTCAAATCGCAAAAAAGAGTTATATGTCTCTCCCTTCCAGTGTTTTCCTTAGTTTCTGCTATTACGCTTTTGCACGCTTAAACTGGATTTTAGTAGTCAATTTTATCTCCTGAAGTTATTATGTACCCCTAGTTAACAGCATACTGAGATTGGCTTGTTTAGCTTTCGTGGCCCATTCTTGCGGTTGAAATTCTAATTTTTTAAATCACGGCCTAAGTAGCCTAAGCTTTTCTTGCCTTTACGGTGAACTATTTTCTAGGCCTTGCGTCCCATGTGTGCTTGATGAAATGCCCAAGTCAATTCTTGGATTCCAAGTACAAGATGAATGTTTAAAGCCATTTTTTATATCGGTATATCTTCTGATTTTGTGGGAATATTTTTGCTTACATTTTGGTATGTTAATACTGCCTATTGTTTTGTAGGTCAATCAATTGCATCGGACAGGTACATTGTTGTTTATATTTCAAATTTAGCAGATGGAGTAGCAGCTCTCAAAGCATACAAGAGAGATCAAACCCCTGTGTTATTACTTTTCTTGGGCCTCCAAACCTTTCCTACGAATGAAATTCCTAAAATGATGGCTATGTCTAAAGATACCGAGGGTTTATCATTTTATGCTACAACAATTGCACCTAAAGGGACTTCGTCCTTCCCTTCAGTATCTTCGGTTTTTCGGAATGTCATAGGTGAAACGTTTGTTTTTTCTTTACTTTTGCAACGGCGAACAAAATTCACCTTCCAATGCTAATGTATCTCTTCTTTTAGGGTGGTGTATCTTGGGTCTTGTGGCTGTTGCCCTTCGGCCTTGCAAAGATTAAACAGCCTTGATTGTGAATGTAAAGCCCAGCAAATTACCGGGTACATGGACATGTGAATTTAGATACTGTGCTCATATTTTCAGAAGAAAAAAAAAAAGAAAAATTTTAAGAGATTTTGCATACGCTTAGATTCAAACTGTTCACAGCTGTTATCTATTTTAAGAGATATTCCATTAATGCTGCTGTTTTTTCACCCCTACAAATCAATTAGTTTTGATGATGGCCCTCTGTACTTGTCTGATTGATGGTCATGTAAATTATGATTGGTAGAAGTGATGATTTTTTTTCACGCATATGCATATTTGTACTAATCACTAAAGCATTAACAAATCAACGTTGAACAAAAATCCTGGATAATGATATTTGTATTGATGACATAATTTGCTACTTAAACTGAAAATATACCTGCTCGAAATATTTGAAGCAAAACAACAGATTAAGCCTATGTATTGCTGTTATTTGCTCCTTTTCATTTAGTGGTTAGGTTAGGACCTTTCCTCCGTAAATGAAATTCTTTACTTTTGCAGTAATAGTGCCAAAGTCCTGACAGATGGTTTAGCCACTGAAATGTTGGACCAAAGCCTTCCTTGAAATAAATGAAATCTACAAACTTTTATGCAATTCATTTATAAATTTAAATTTTTTACTTTGTACAAAAAAATAAGAATTAAATTCGACGAATTCAATTTTATGGATTTGAATATAACTAAATTAAATTCTATCAAAATAAATTTCATACATTTAAACCACTTAAAATTTTATGGCAAAATTCTTCATCTTCTTAAACTTGTAACATTATTATATACAATGACATTTTAAGAATAAAAGTGTCACGACCCGATACCATGGGCCGGACCGGCACTAGGGCCCAGGTAAGCTTAAGGCCCCCTAATTCGACGAATTCAATTTTTATGGATTTGATTATAACTAAATTAAAATTCTATTCAAAATAAATTTCATACATTTAAACCACTTAAAATTTATATTTGGCCAAAAGTTCTTCATCTTTCTATAAACTATGTAACATTATTATAGTACAATGACATTTTAAGAATAAAAGTTGTCACGACCCGATACCATTGGCCGGACCGGCACTAGGGCCCAGGTAAGCTTAAGGCCCCCGAGGCCCGTTAGTAAGCCTGAAACACTAAAAATTAACTATTTTAGTATAATTTTTTAAACATTCAGGCCTTACTTATAGGAAAATTTAAACCTCAAGGCTTCTATTAAATCTCGGCCAAATTATCGGCCTACAACATTCCATAGTTCGGGCCCAATTAACAATACATCACATTTTTTTTTTTTTTTTTTTTTTTATATGGGACTCACAAATAATTATATAGGTCTATATTTAATACACGACTAATTGTACAGAAATTTCTAACAACTGGCGGAGTCACTGACTACTTGGTATACATAGCTTTTTATAGCATTATACATTACATAGTAAAGATAATTTATGAAACTTGGAAAAAAAAAATTTCTTCTAGCCCTTGCGGCAAAGGAACACACTTTAACCAATTTAAAAGAAGCTTACTTCCTGAAAAAATTTAAACAAGATATGTGAGCCTTCTTAAGAAGATTAACACTTATTACACAACACATAATTATTGCACAACACACGCAGTCACACAAATATGTAAACATTTCAATCTAGTCATCCGACTAGTTATATGCTCACGCAGCCAGTCACACAAATTACACATACCAGCACTCACACGTAATGTCACTTTCAAGTAATCAAGCAAGTGGTAATTAGTCAGTGGCACCACTTGAAACCCAAACGAGCCGTCCTCACACATGGCTCGCCCTCTCGTACATGTGCACTAGGGAGCCGATCCCCCATACGGCCAACTGGTCTAATGCTCACTGACCAGTCCTCTCATTGTTTTTCCAGTCTCTCGTTTCTTTTCCTTTTCCATATCAACAGGAGGCAACTCGGTGGTCTCCATCCAATCTAGATCGTCAAGTGCTCACAACAGGAGGCCACCCTGCGAGCTACAATCAAATCTAGATTGTCAGGTGCGCAACAACAAGAAGCCATCCTGTGAATCTCCATATAATCTAAATCATCAGGTGCACAAGGGGGCGCCGATTTCCCATTTTCCCGGCCAACGGTCAAGTATTATATCATAACCGGATCCATATCACAGACCGTCCTCACAAACCCCTGGTGGTCCACTTCATCCCAATTCCACACAAACAAGGCAACGTATAGCACAGCACAAGTAATCTCAAATGCAGACATATTGATCAGTTGAACATCGTAATGCAATGCACAATTAGACATCCATTCTCAAATGCAATTAAATAATTAAATAAATACCAGTAACAATAAACAACAACAATAAAATAAGTGATAACAATAAACAATAACAATGAAAATAATTAAATACTTAAATAATTAAATGAATAATAAAGATAAATGAATAATAAAGATAATAAATAATCAGAGCACTATATTTATTATGTACCAAATTATAGAACTAATCTAAATAAACTTATTAATTTTGTTGTTAATTAAAATTTAGTCTAATTTCAATCAAAATTTCGACAGCACCTCCCCTAAAAATTGGACTATCTACCTGCTCACATATCACAATATTATTATATCCTTATCAATCAATGCACACAGCCCATCCGTCGGGCAATCATTCAATTTAAAATCTCATCCTCCTTCCAAAAACAACAATATCAACACTCAACCATTAATTTACAACAATAATGTTCCAATGATAATGATGATCATTATTTACTTCATATAATTATAACTAGCTTCTATAGCTAATTACCAAACAAGTGAAAGCTTTAATACATATATAGTCGAATAAAACTTATATCATTAAGTTAATTTCAATTACTTTCATTTTATAGTTTCGTAGTGTCTAACTATTATAGTACTCTTTATCAAGATTTCATTTCTTCATTCTTGCTTAAAGATAATAACCACATATTTATACTTTTGTTAAATTTATATTAACCAATAAAAACGAATGCTTCTATTAAATTAAAATCTAAAGAATAAATCTACTAGAGATTTAACTTACTAAAAATATACCGATTAACTATTCCTAGCAAGAATTAAACCTACTATTTCGAATATTTCCATTTATCTTTTGCTTTTGGATTCATAACAATCATTCTGAATGTTTCGCATTAATAAGTTCAAAATTAAATATATTTACCTATCAAGGTTCTCTAACAAGAATCACAATAATTTTAACTAGGCCTATTTCAGCATAAAATTAAAACTCCTCTTATCCCAATTCATGTCAATTTCCATGTTTAGAAAACATTAAAATCCATATAAAGCTATAAAATTCAAACAAGACAAATAATCACAATCAAAAATCACAATCAAATTCAGACCCAAATCAAATTGACTTAAGCCATTTTCTAATAAAATTATGTCTTACTTCAACTTCGATTACTTAAAGATTACTATTAACTAATATATTGAAGCTTAATAACTAAAAGATCCACAAGGAGATAGATTCCTATCTTAAACATTTCTTTTGTATAACTAATTCGTTCTCTTTTGTATAACTAATTCATTCTTAGGTATAATTCGTGTAATTATTTAGCTAATATCCTTGATTAACTAATTTTCTACAGTCTTATACTTTCTAGGCCTAATTATAAATTTGAGTCAAACAATGTCAGATTGCAAATCTAATAGTATAGTCGTATTCTAAGGGTTGAGTGCAAGATTCTGCCTATTTTGCACTTCCCGGTCACCGGAAACCTCCAACGTCGCCGCTGGCCATGGTGGCCGAACGGCTAGCAGGCCTGAGATCAAACAATAATTTATCGAAAATGAAGAATACTTCCTATAAAGTTCAATTTTGAGATCAATATCTACAAAACATGGCAGTTAATCGCTAAAATCGCAAATTTTATCAACTGTCAAATTTTCGCAATCAAGTATAAACTTATTCCAATGGCCATCTATCACCTACTGAAATGAGTTAAAGCTATGTTTGCTGCACAAATTATATTCTTTGGATTCCAAACTCACCTTAAATTGAGCAGGAGACGCGATCTGGAGGTGGAGCAGATCTGCGACTTAAATCGAGCAGGAGACGTGATCTGGCAGTGGAGCAGAGCTGCGACTTCTGCCATCGCTGTGCTCGCCGGAGAGGAGGAGGAGGCTTGAGCATCTGCAGTGGTGACGCGACGGCGAGGCGAGCTTGGCCGGCTCCAATGGCTGGGACGGGGAAGGAGGAAGGAGGAGGTCGCGCGATCTGGAGAGAAGAAGAAGAAAAGAAGAAGAAAAGAAAAGAAAGAAAGAATGTCGGTTTCTAGACCATTCCGGTTCGATTCGAACCGGTTTGGTCTGGTTCAACGATTTGGCTCGATTCTTGCTCGGTTTGCAGGTTTTTCACTTGGTTTTCAAGCTATTCGTGTGGTTTCCAAAAATCGATTTGATTCCCGGGTTCAATTCGTTCAATCCAATTTATTGTAATTATTTAGTTTAGGTTAGAAAATATTTCCTCCATTTATTCAAAATAATAAAATAAAAATAATAATAAAATAATAATACTAGTACTGATATTTGATTGTAGAAAATTAATTTATATATATTCATCAATAGACTAAAGTTGCTGGCATTTCATATTATTCTCGAACTTTTAAACTGTTCTCAAATCGACAAATCCGGTGATATATTTGGGCTTAAGCCGCCCCCAAACTTGGGCTGGAATTTGAGATTGTTTTGGTATATATATAGCCCATTATAGTTGAAAACGAGATTTTTGATTTAAAAAAAATTCAAAGTTTCGAAAATAAAAAAATAAAAATTCGGGGTATTACAATCTCCCCCCCTTAAGACAATTCGTCCTCGAATTGCAATCTAGTAGGAGAGAGTAAGAATGGACAGATAGGGAACTTCAGAGTTATAAGAAATTATGTCTGATACAAAGGAGATAGCTCAAGAGTGGATAATATGAACTAAGGAAAGGAAAGAGTCAAGTATTCTAATTGTATTTCTATCGCCAACCATCCTATGTAGTGCCACCTCGCTGAAGCTTACGAGAAACTATTACCTAAACTTAAACTGATTAATTAAGTATTCTAATTACTATCGTCAGACAGCTACTGAAATCTTTAGAAAATCCTTCTTGAATAAAATCTTATAATAAAACTGGGTTTAACAAGAAAATATATTTTTCTCAAGATTATATTATTCCATTTGAAAATTTAAATTTTCTTTAGGCATTTCTTCATGAAACATGAACACATAGTTTGCAAACACAAAACAATTGAAATTTAATTCATTTATAATAATAAGAATTAACTCGTCTAATTTACATATATTATTACTAAAACTTTAAGAAAAATCGTCTTGTAGCTTTCGTTGTCTATTAGTATCACAGGGCGACTCAAGCTCACTCTCTTGGTTCTTACCTATACAATCCTATTCTTCCTATAACATTCTTATCACATACTAGTTCCACTATTCGATGACTCCTGTACTAAAGGACCTCACTGCGCTCCATAACTATCTTACCTTTACAAAGATTTTCATGCTTTCAACTCAACTATTAATTTCGCTTTAACTTAATCTCTCAAGTTACCCTAAAACTTATAACACCTTTCATCTCTCTTAGCTCTTATATTTCTAATAACTTTTCATTCCACCAATGTTGCTATTAGTTCATCCTAAGGAGATTAAATATTCTTCTTAAGTATTTGCCCACTTGGTTTCTTTCATACTACTAGTCATCATTATTCACGACTTACCCAATCACTAACATTTTAGCCTAACATTTATTACTTGCCCTAGTTATTCACCTTTTACCTAATACTCATTAATACTAATAAAATTCCTTATACCCTTAAACTATTCGAGTTCATTCTTAACGCTACTTCTTCCATTTATTACATTAAACCATCCTATACTCCAAATCCAATCGCCACTTAACCTCTATACTAAAATCGGCTACTCGACCTTTCCAGCGTTCATGTTCTCAACTTGACTACTAACTATCTTCTTTTTCCAATCTTCTTTCAAATTTTACTATCCTTCTTTCAAATTTTACTATCCTTGTAATCATTTCATATTATGATCTAATCCAATTGGCCCCGTGATATAAATAGACAACTTTCAAAAACAATTTTCTACATAATAATCAATTTCAAATTATTTATCATAACACAACTTGAATTCAAAATTAAAATGGGGTTTTAAATTTAAATCAAATATCAAGTAAATAAAACAATAAAAGATTATCTTTGAATAATTTCTAAAGAAATTCAGTAGCCGGGCTGAATGCTAAAATACCGATTCCTAACCACCCAAAGTTCATCAATCCACTATACAAATGAAAAACCTATTTATTCTCTACACTATCATGTTCACTGATAGGAATAGAGCTCACATGAAAAGTAGTGCACTGGGTGATCAGGCCAATCCACTACCATCCAGATATTACTCTATTCCGTAACCTAAAGATTGATATAAGCTCAGGCCCCTGTAAGTATTGTGATAGACCTATCTTATTGTTCCCAAATTTCACTTCGAACCTCTATAGTCTATTAATCTACATAATAAGTGTGATATTCTCCCACCTCATAGGGTCTAGTGCGTCCACCATCCCTAGGGAGGAAAATCACAAGGTTTCCTTCCTTATGTTGGTTACGGCCGATCCCAACATAAAGAAATTTCCTATGCTCCGCAGTTGTGTCCTAAAATTTCTAACCTTCTAACCTCGCTCTGATATAACTTTTGTCACGACCCGATACCAATGGGCCGGACCGGCACTAGGGCAGGTAAGCTTAAGGCCCCGAGGCCCGTAGTAAGCTAAACACTAAAAATTTACTATTTCATTGTAGTAATTTTAAACGATTCAGGCCTTACTATAGGAAATAAACCCTCAAGCTTCTAATTAAATCTCGGCCCAAATTTTATTCGGCACAACATTCATAGTTGGGCCCAATTAAAATACATCACATTTTTTTTTTTTTTTTTTTTTAATATGGGCTCACATATTATATCGTCTATATTAATGACCACGACTAATTGTACAATTTCTACAACTGCGGAGTCACCTGACTAACTTGGTATAACATAGCTTTTTATACATTAATTAACATAGTTAAGATTAATTTATGAAAACTGGAAAAAAAAGATTTCTTCTAGCCCTGCGGCAAAGAACACATCTTAACCATTTAAAACGAAGCTTACTTCTGAAGAAATTTACCAAGATTGTGAGCCTTCTAAGAAGAAACTTATTTGCAACAAACACACGCATTCCACCAAATGTTTAAACATATATCATCTAGTCATTCGATA
Source organism: Jatropha curcas (assembly GCF_014843425.1). Next base: position 1,169,269 of record NW_023590789.1, read on the forward strand.
GTTATATGTTCACATGTGGCAGCCAAGTCACAAACAAATGGCATATCAATCAGCATCACAAACAATATCACCCTTCAATTAATCTTCCAAACATTCATGCTGTGGAAATTAGTGCAAGTGGCACCACCTGAAACCCACGAGCGCCGTCCTCACACATGGCTCGCCCTCCATCGTAACATCACCAGGGAGCCGATCCCCCCATACGGCCAACTGGGTCTAAACTCACTGACCAGTCTCTCTTGTTTTTCCATTCTCTCTTTTCTTTTCCATATCAACAGGAGAAACTCGTGTCTCCATTCCAATCTAAGATCGTCAAGTGCTACAAAATCAGGAGGCCACCACTCGAACTACAATCAAATCTAGATTTGTCAGGGTGCGGCAAACAACACAGAAGCCATCCTGTGTTTTCCATATAACTAAATATGAATCCAGGTTGCAACAAGGGGGCGCCGATCTCACATTTTTCCGGCCGACGGTCAAGTTATCAATGTCATAACCGGCATCCGTATGCAGCAGAGCCTCACACTGCCATGGTGGGTCGGACCACTTCAATCCAATTCCACACAACAAAGCACAACAATATCACCAGCACAAATAATCAATACAATTCAATAAGGCAGACTATTTATCAAAACCCATGGTGGTCCACTTCATCCCAATTCCACACAAACAAAGCACAACATATTCACAGCACAAATAATCAAACAATTCAATCAAGTGCAGACATATCTATCAGTTGAACATCGTAATGCAGTTAAATAATTAAATAATTAAATGAATAATAAAGATAATAAATAAATAATTAGAGCACTCTAGTTATTATGCATTAAGTTGTAGAATTAGTCTAAATAAACTTATTCATTATGTTATGAATTAAAACTAGTCTAGGTTCTATCGAAATTTCAACAGCATCTCCCCTAAAAGTAGGATTATCTACCTGTTTTTTATCTACCTGTTTAAATATACAATGAACATCGACATTATTTATCATCAATACACACAGCCCATCCGTCGGGCCAATCAAATTCCAATTTAGAACATCCTCCTTCTAAAAAACAACAATGTCAAACACTCTAAATACATTAATTTACAACATAATGGTTTTCCAATGATAATGACGGATCATTATTTACTTCATATAATTATAATTAGCTTCTATAGCTAATTACCAAACAAGTGAAAGCTTTAATTACATATATAGTTCGAGAATAGAAAAACTTATATCATAAGTTAATTATCAATTAACTTTCATTTGATAGTTCGTAGTGTCTACTATTATAGTACTCTTTTAGTCACCGATCTAACTTTCTTCATGTCATTAGCTTAAAGATATAATAACCAATTATTTATACTTTTGTTAAACTTATATAACCAATAAGACGAATGCTTCTATTAAATTAAAATCTAAAAGAAAAAACTCTACCTAGAGCCTTTACTTAACCACTTTAAAATATACGATTAACTATTCCCTAGCAAGACCCTTAAACCTACTATTTTCGATATTTTCCATTTATCTTTTGCGTTTGGGATTCATAAATCATTCTGAATGTTTCGCATTTATATAAGTTCAAAATTAAATATATTACTATCAAGGTTCCCTAACAAGAAATCACAATATTTTAACTAGGCCTATTTCAACTATAAATTAAACTCCTCTTATCCGCCAATTCATGTCAATTTTCCCAATGTTTAAGAAAAACAATTAAATCCATATAAAGCTATAAAATTCAAAAACAAGACAAGACATATCACAATTCAAAATTCACATCGACTCCAACAAAATTGACTTAAGCCATTTTCTAATAAATAAATGCAATTAACTACTTCAACTTCGATTACTTAAAGATTCCTATTAACTATATATATTGAAGCTAATAACTAAAGATCCACAAGGAGATTAGATTCCATCTTAAAACATTCTTTTGGTAATAACTAAATTCATTTCTTAGGTGTATAATTCGGTAATTATTTAGCTAATATCCTTGATTAACATTACAAACTAATTTTTCCTAAACAGTCTTATACTTTCTAGGCTAATTATAATAATTTGAGTCAAACAATGTTCCGATGCAAATCTAATAGTATAGTCCCGTAATTCTAATGGGGTTGAGTGGCAGGATTCTGCCTATTTTGCACTTTTCCGGTCACCGAAAACCTTCCACCGTCGCCCCGCTGGCCAAATGGGTGGCGAACGGCTAGCAGGACCTGAAGATCATAAACAATAATTTTCGAAATTGAAGAATCTCCTATAAGTTTCAATTGAGAATCAATATCTGCAAAAAATATGGCAGTTTAATCGCTAATCGGTAAAATTTTTTTCAACGTCAAATTTTCGCCAATCAAGTATAAACTTATTTTCCAATGGCCATCTATCACCTACCTGAAATGAGTTAAAGCTATGTTTGCTGCAACAAATTATAGTTCTCTTTGGATTCAAACTCACCTTGCTAACGGGACGCCGAAAAAAACGGTGACGTCGTGTCGAAAATGCGAGCAGGAGGACGTTGATCTGGCAGTGGAGCAGAGTGCGACCTCTGCATCGCTGTGCTCGCCGGAGAGGAGAGGAAGGCTTGACGCATCTGCAGTGGTGCTGGTCTCCGGTGATCGAAAAACGAGAGGAGAGGGCAAGGTGAGGTCAACGCTGGAGTGGAAAGGAAGAAGAAGAAGAAGAGGAAGAAGAGAAAAGAAAGAAAGTAGGTCGGTTTCTAGATCATTCCGGTTCGATTCGAACCGGTTGGTCTGATTCAACGATTCGGCTCGATTTTTTCTCGGTTTGCATGTTTTTCACATGGTTTTTAGATTATCAGATTATTCGTGTGGTTTTCGAAAAATCAATTTGATTTCTGGGCCCGGTTCGATTTATTTTGATTATTTTAGTTAGGTTCCGTAACATTTTCTCTCCTCCATGTTATTCCAAAAGAATATAAAATAAAAAATAATAATAAAAATAATAGTAATAGTAATGATAATTTGTTTTGTAGAATGATATTTATTATATTCATAATAGACTAAATTGTGGCATTTCATATTATTTTCTCCGAACACTTTTCAAACTGTTTCAAAATCGACAAATTCGCCGGTGATATACTTTGGCTTAAAGCCCGAACCCACAAACTTGGCTCGAATTGTTGAGATTTGTTTTGGTATATATATAGCCATATAGTTTTGAAAATCGAGATTTTTGATGTTAAAAAAAATTTCAAAAAAAGTTCGAAAAATAAAAATTGGGGTTACAAAAAGTAGAATGAAATTTATATATAGCCCATATAGTTGAAAATCGAGATTTTTGATTTAAAAAAAAATTCAAAAGTTTCGAAAATAAAAATTCGGGGTATTACAAAAAGTAAATAAATTTTTAATTTTTAAATTTATTCTAAACATAAAAAAATTCGTTTACAAATGAATTTTATATAAAATTTATTTATAAATCAATTTACACTTTGACTTCATTTGTACCAAACGGAGCATTAACGTAAATAATCAATTTCACACTCGTTGACATTTAGAAATTCATTTTTCTTCATCCTAATTTTAGTTTTTCGTATTTAAAACATTCTAAATTTTATATGTTATTATTTATTGTGAATGTCCTTGGATATGAATTCGTTTAGATTCTTTTTGAGACAAAGTTTATCTACATTCTTTTTAGATTTAGTTTTGCATTTTTTTGATAAAACAATTGGGTATTAAAAAAAAGAGAGAGATCATAATTAATAATTTCTAGTATACGTGTTAGAGATAATAATTTTCTGATAGCAATTATTTTTTAAAGTGTCATATATAAAAAGGGTTCATCATGTTTAATGATTTTTCTGCTTTATGTTTTTTAGATTATGTGCGACAGGATTTTGATTACAACCATCGAATTATTGGTTGCTTGTAGCGAGCTGAATTTTTAATTCAGTGCTTGAACTTTTTGCTGCAATTTAATAGGTGTATAAATTCCTAAGTATATATTTTTAAATAGGATTTGATTTAAAAAATAAACATAATAGGAAAATGACGTAAACCACTAGTCCACGCTGGCAATCCTCTAGGAACTACAGCAACCAATGAGTGACAATCACCGGGATCAAAGGCCATTTCAAAATCCTGAACTCCGCACAAAACCGTTGAAGACTTCCAGACTTCCGGTCCACGTTCCTTCCATGATCTTCTACTTTAACCGACCTAACCCCTCTCCTTCTCTTGTCCCTCTCTCTATATAAGTACCGCATCTTTTTCTCATTCAACATATTCTTGTTTTTAAGCCGTCTCTAGCAAGTACAGAATTTGGTTTTCTCTGCAGATCTTTTAAGTTTTCCCTTTTTGAAGAACTCTGTTTCGTACATATCCGGAGAAATGGCTCGTACGAAGCAAACTGCTCGCAAATCAACCGGTGGAAAGGCTCCGAGGAAGCAGCTTGCAACCAAGGTTTGTTTCGTTACGCTCTCTAGGTCGTTTCGTTATGTCTGATTTGAGGGAAAATAGAATTAGTTTAGGTTTCATGTTCTTTGAATTTGTTGAGTTCAATTCGATCGTTTGCAATCGTTGGCTTATTTTACTTGTAATTCTAGGGTTTCAGGATTCTGTTTTCTTTCCCATGAATCAATTGAATTGTTTTAATTATTCTAATCTATTTGTTATTCAATTGCATTTATAGGCTGCTAGAAAATCCGCTCCAACTACTGGTGGAGTTAAGAAGCCCCATCGATACCGTCCTGGAACTGTGGCTCTTCGGTATACAATGTTTTCCCTAATTTGAACTCCTATACCTTCCAATTGGTTTCTCTAGTTCTAATCCTAACCCATTTTCCTTTTGTTTATTAAATCAACAGTGAAATCAGAAAGTATCAAAAGAGTACCGAGCTTTTGATACGCAAATTGCCCTTCCAGCGCCTTGTTCGTGAAATCGCTCAAGATTTTAAGGTATAAAATCTAATTAGCTCTTTTTAAATTTGCACGTTAATTTTGAAAGACTCTATTGCCGAGATTTATTTATCTCGTGTATTGTTTTTTGGCAGACGGATTTGAGGTTTCAGAGTCATGCGGTGCTTGCGCTCCAGGAGGCTGCGGAGGCTTATTTGGTGGGTCTTTTTGAAGATACCAATCTCTGCGCCATTCACGCCAAGCGGGTAACAATAATGCCTAAAGACATCCAGTTGGCTCGACGGATCCGTGGTGAACGTGCATAGATAGGGATAATACCTTTTGTTATATTTGTATATCCTTCTATTAAGGATTTTGGTTCTTGTATTTTCGACACTTTGCTTTATATAATTTGATATAAGGAATTATTAAAATCTATGTATTTACATGATTCAGTAGAATTTCATGTGATTTCACAATACTATCTTTGCAATCTGATTAATTTCTAATTAGTATCTGCAACTTCGACTGTTGTTGAATATTTTCTTTGTACGGTTTTAAGCTTTTGCGCGTTTGTTACTATTAAATGAAATGAGTGTCACTGTTTCTGTTCGAGATTTGCAAACCGTGTTGATATGGAGTTGAACGTGGACTGGTCAACTATCCTCCGATCTGGTGTTCTAATTGTATGGGCTTGTAATTCGGTGGATTGGGCCTGTCAGTTTTGTTGTGCTTGTCTGAATATAAGCCCAAACGCTTATCCAATCTTATCAGTAAGCCCGAGACTATCAGATCAGAGAGCGTTTTGTGCTTTTTTTGGGTACTGTGGGCTGGTCTGTCGTCGAGATAGCTACTGTAAGTTTCACCAAATTTTAGGTCCGCCAGCCTGCCAATTTTGCTTCAGTCATGTCTGGAGAATTGGGGCTACTCTCGGTAGTTGTTATTGACGAGGCTCTGGTCCTTCTCTATCGAGAACATTACTTGGTTCTTAGAATACTAGAGATAATGATTAAGCCCGTGAAGAAAAATTGTTTGTACTATATGAATTTGATAGGTGAAAATGGAATCATCCTTGTCTACATTTCAGTAGTAGGAGCAGCCAAGCCCGTGAACTTTGAAATCAGGTTCCAACAACCCACCCGTGACGCCATCAGCAAAAGCGAGTTGCCCCCTTTTTGACAATTTTATATTCTCTGTCAGATTAATTCTATCCTTCTCTTGACTCGCACTCACATGAATGGCATTTTAATTCAATGGGCCTTCCTCCAGTGCTTAACCTGGCTATCCCAATGTAGATTATGTAGGTTATAGAATTATAAATATGATAATCTTTGCTTCCCACTTGTCTCTTTTGATCAATCAAGGGAAGCTTTATCGTTTCTTGATTTTACGCTTTTTTAAACATTTACAATAAACAGGACCAGACTCTGCTTTTTGGAGATCATGTTTTGGCACCTTAGAACTTACTGTGTTTTGCATAGTAGATTTGTCGTAAAATTGCATAGGTTTCTTATGGACTACGTATATATTGGTAACTTTGTGTGGGTTATTTTGATGGGAAAATGACATTTATGTCTGTTCTTTAAACGTAACTTCTGTAATACAGCTTCAATTTGATGTCATTATAGAAGCTTCTATCAAAAGCTGTTTGCTCTGTAACTTACTGTTTTGTATGCTACTGATGATACCTTTACACTGTGGTCTGGTTAGTACATTGTCGGTGTATCGATGATGTACAAATCTTTCTGTTCCAATGAGAAAAGCTTTCCATTTTCGCCTGCCAGCTGTGCTATATATAATCTATTTTTGGGCAAATTGATAATCACTTTACGGTTACTTCCATGACGTGTCATCTAATTAAAGCTTCTACTCCAATTTACGACGTCTAATCATCACCTTTAATCAAATTCAAATGCATGGCGGCAATTGATGAACTGGCTATACAAAATCAAATAACAACGATACTCTATTTTGAGAAACAACCGAAAATAATAATAATAATAATAATAATAAAATAAATATTTCATTATCATTTCAATAAATTAACTGAATAAGCACAACTAATGCTTGGATGGCACAGAGGATATATACTTAACCCTATCTAATTACAATTACCATTAGTAATTTTCTAGAAACCTTTGCTTCAAATAAGCGTACAGGAAAACTGTAGTATTATAACAGAAACACCCAAATATATTGTCAAACGATTTGGACCCATATGCCCTCGCTGGGAATATCTTGATGAACCACATATAACAGATAATATCCCGGCGGTGCAATATTAGGGGAACGCGGAGCCGTAACTTCAACGTTATACGTCGCTGTTCCTACATTTGTAACCTTCTCGTTCTCAAGGACCAACAATCTCTGATTCATAGAGAAAGAATGTGTAGTAAATGAAGGTGCTATCATGGTAACCGATACCGTGTTCGTATCTAGCCTGCCAGCAACCTTGAAACGTACAAGTAATTTTTGTGCATAGCCAATCTTAGCTTTGGATGCTGGAGACACGATTGTTAACCTCAAATTATTATTTTGCGAATCCAGATATGGAGGATAAAATGCCTCTAAGCTTAATTCAGTGGGGAATAGAACTCCTGTGAAGTTGTAATATATGTGAGGATTGCTTCCACCAACAAGAACCCGTCCATCTCTGAGCAAAATTGCAGTTGAATGGTACATTCTTGGTATTGTGGTGGGATTTAGGGACTCAAATCTTGACCCGATTGCCTTATCCGGGTTGTATAAGACCGGATTCAAGACTGGATTCCGCCCAAATTCCCATCCAGCAGTGCCAGCGCTGGCGCCGTTTATGATCAAAACGTTGCCGTTTGGAAGTAATATCATGTCACCCATAACTCTAGAATGGGGCATATTCTCCATAGTCCATTTTGGATTCGGGTCGGTTATCTTGATCCGACCGCAAGTATCTAATGCTTTAACAAAGTTACCTTTTTTAGCCTGAACATAAGAACCTTTTGGTGCGCCTCCACAAACCAAAACTTCAGCTTCAATATTCGTTGCTTGTAACTTCTTCAACGGAAGCAAAACCGCAGAGCCTGTGCTTGGATAGCTCCGTGGATCACCGCCAGGAATTTCTGGGTAAGTCTTGACTACCTTACCAAGCTTATAATCAAACAATATAGCTCGATTATTTGCAAAAATGAACAAATTCCCGTCAACATTAAGAAAAACAAATGGGTAAAGGTTATTCTCAATGTTACGATCATCAGTTTGGACAAGAAATGGCAAACTATACAAATCTGCAGCCCCAGTTTTAGGATAAAATTCGTAACTAAATTGCCTTCTACCTCCAATAATGACTTGATTACCTTCTGGTAATATATGATTAGTAGCGTACCACCTTCTTGCTTTAAGTCCATTTCCAACTTCTTGCCAATCACAGTTAGTACTACTGCATGGCGAGAAAACCCTGACCTGACGTTCACCGTCATTGAATCCACCGGTTTGGATCAGACGGCCATCGGGCGTGACAGCACCTGAAGAGCACCAAACGTTTGTTAGAACCCTAAGAGGCCGAAATTTATTGGTCAAAGCATCGTACTCCGCGGAGTGGGCTGTGCAGTCAGTTTTGATCACCAGTTCATTTGGATCATCCCGGCATTGCCCTTCCGGTAATGACAGATTTGAGATACCAAAGTCGGTCCGATCAAAGATTACGACACGGTCATTGTTGAGGAGCTGCATGTGCATAGCTGTTATGCCAATGCTTTTTTGCAAGAGTTGCCACCGGCCACCACCGGCAGCCTCTGTTAGTATCCGGTGACATGGTTGAGTAGCAAGGAGAAGGAACAGGAAGAGAAAGGAAAGAGAGAAATAATTATGAGACATTGGTAGAAGGATGTTTGTAAGGTTTTGTTCATGGACTATGATATGATTTGGTCGGGGTTAGTGGTGGAGTGTCTGTCTGACGGTTTGTCGGCTCCTTAAATAGTGAACGAGGGTTAATTAGATTGAAACTCCCACACGCTTTTCCATCACGAGGGACAAAACTCTGGTAATTTGGACAGTGTGAAAACCATAGTTAAGTCAGGTTAATGACGATTGACGGGCGAGAAGAAACAAGGTTATACCGATTCGACCCTTTACGTTTCTTCTTCGTCGTCTTGGTTGTCAAGAGTCGGTGCCATGAATACAACGAAAATTTTCTACAAATTACTTGCGTACCTAACCACGCTTATGGACCAAATCAATTATATTAAATACTCTTTAAAATTATTTTAATTTTATTATTTTTTTCTAGTTTATCATAAAAAATATCTTTCTTTCAATAAGAAAATTTATTCTCATTGATTTGGCTCATGAGTGAAATTATGAATCGGTACATGTAAATTTTCTTTTTTCAAATTTTCTTACGCACCAGAAGACAGTTAAAAATTATCTCCTCTTTTATTTTAAAGCAAATTGTCTAACGGTGTATAAAATTAAATTATGCGACTTAATTAATTTGAATGTATTAAACATAAAAAACAATCTTTACTTTTCTTTAGTTAATTTATAGTGTCTTTTTTTAACGTAGTTTCTAAATATTTATGAATTATTGGAGAAAATGATGTTAATATCCCCTATATCTCATAATTTTTCCATAATTTGTGTTTTACACATATTAGAAAATATAATTAATATTGTTAAATTGCCCCTCTGTCCATAAAAATAGAATTACACTTCATTTGTTTCAAATTTTAGGTTACTTTCCTTTTCAAACGAATAATTATGGCTTGTTCACTTATAGAAAATTAGATTAGTTTTATAGAATGGTGATTTTTTTGGAAAAAAAATATTAAATCACCATAAAATGTTTTAAAATTTTTAATTAAATATTCTAATTTTTAATTTATTTTATATTATACTTTAATATGTAATTAATTTTGCTAAACAATGCATTTATAATGATAAGTTTATTTTAAATCACAAAATGATACAAAATTAACGATATTATTGTAATAAATTAATAATAGACATAAAAAGTTTTAAAATAAAAAGGTCGCCAAATATATATGTTTTATAATATTTTATTTTTAATTATGAAAGTAATGAATAACTTTATAATTTTTTTAGAAATGAAATGTGTTTTTCATTTAATGTTGCCTTATTTGATACACGTTATTATAAATAATTCAATTCTCTAATACACCTTTATTTCTTAATATGAGAGAAAATAAATAGAAAGAAGTTTACTTTTACAGGAAAAAAAAGAATATAACTTTTGCTTATTTTTTCATATGTCTTATAATAATAATTATTAAACAACTTATATAATTCTGTTATAATTAAATGACTCATACTAAACTATTTTTTAAACTAATCAAAATTTATTTATTTTTTATTACAAGAACTAAACCAATTAAAATTACAGAATATGCTAATATTGTTGGTAACAATAATAATTTTGATCATGAAAATGAATATTAAATAGAAATAAAATGACAAGCTTAAAAATCAAATGTTTTTATAGCGGAACAGGACTATAGTATAAGACAAATAAAAAAGGGAAAATATAACTATAATCCTGTACAAAAATTTTAAGCGAATCACTTATATTTTTTAGGAAATTTATGCATTTCAATTATTTTAATTTTTATAAAAAAAAATAAAATATTATTATTAAAGTGAAGCGGAAATAGTAAACAAGTAGGTGGCATTGCCGAAAAATTGCCGAAAAATTAAATATGTATATTATTAAATTACTTCTGAAATGAAAATAGGTCCATTACGAAAGTTTAGATAGCAAAACTAATGCTTGGTTCAATTTGACACCAATCTACATCTAGAGGGCCGAGCTGAGCATTGGACTGTTCCTTGCGACAAGATCAATTATTGTCTGAAGCAGACTTATACGTCGCTAATCACCTAAAAATGATTCCTATGTTATCAGTCTAACTCGAGATACGAAGTTACTACAAAAGCCTAACCGCCAACCCGATCCGCCTGTCTCAATCGAACCAGTTGCACTCGGGACCACGCGCTGAACATGGGTGTGGCCCATTCTTTTATTTCTCTTTATATTTGAGAGCTTGGCAACACGTGCAAGAAATGTGCTTTTAGCAGAAACAGCCATACTCGCATCTTATCAATATTGTGTGCTCTACTTTCTCTCACTTTGTCAATATCTCTTTCTCCCGACGGTAAGTCTATCACTTTGAGTTTTTCAATGGTCTGAAATATCCTTATAACGAAAGAATTATATTTCATCATCTCCTCCCGTTTTCGTTGGTGAAGCCTGGAGGACGTTTCTTGCATTATTTTATTTACTTGTTAGGTTAAATATCTAATAGTTATTTACGTGACAGGTCAAGGGGGATTATTCCATTATTCCTCGAACAATGACAGCAGGTTTGAGACTTCTTTGTTCTTTTCTGTGGAATTACTTGTAATATTTTACTCTTTCTTTGAAATTATTATTTTATAATATTGGAATTTGGATTCCTTTGCATGTGTATTATATCAAACTTTATATCTAATAATTAATATTAGCAATTCTATTCCAATAACAAATTGGGTCTCTCTTTCGCATAAGTTTAATTATTATATAAAAAAAATAGAGAAAATTAAAGAAAAAGGAAGGGGAAAATAAGAAAAAGCAGCCAGTACAATAATATGTACATATAGAAGAAGGAATGCAATGATCGTACCAATTTTTGCTAGGGTCGTATTGGAAAATTTTCCCATTTTTCTTCAATTTGCATAATGGGAATCAACAACTTCACGTACAGTAATTAAGTTTACTTGCCTTAAATTTGCGTGGTGGTGGATCGTTACTTGCTCACCAATGATATCTTATCTGCGGGCTAGCTTGACAAAAATAAAAGGATTTGTCTAGCTCAATCAACATCAAGGATTTATTAAGAAGAATGCATTTTTCAATTTGAAAACAATCCAAACACAAATATGGACTTTTTTTTTTCTGAAAGAACCCAAAATGGACTTAGAATGAATGATCTCTTCATTTTTCCAGCCCAACCATATGAGTATTCTTTAACCATATCCTAAAAATTGAATAGGAAAACCTACTCTAAAGAACTTCAAGATAGATCTACAAAATTCTATTTATGGATGGATAATTGTGCATGGATTGACGTGTTAAATTTCTTAATTTTGATATTGACGGGTCATTCTTTTTACATAGTCAATAATTAATTTAATCATTTACACAGTTGAGAAAAATAAAAAAATAAAATCAAAATTTTATATTTCTCTATAAATCCGATGTGGTCTGGTTGGATTTTTTACTAATGAGTTTTCATCAATTTGGTGAATAAATAAGATAAATACTTCTATTGTGTAGGTCATCGTGTTATTTCAAGACCTCATATTGAATTTTTTTTTTTTTTATTTAGTGGATTACGAGATTTAAGTCTATCCCTCTCCTATAAATAGGTAGAGATTTTCAAGTTTATATGCATGTTGAGAATTGTAAATGTCACGATCCAATTTCATGAGCCCGACTGACATGAGAACTTGGGTAGAAGTTCACCGATAATCGAACCTGAGAGTAAGAAAAAACAGAGTTTTATATAGCAAGCTGGGACATGCATGCTATGTCTCGTAATTCCCCGACTGCTATTTATGAGAAAATAAATATCCAAGTCAAAAAGTTAGAAATCCTGAAATTTCACAGCCATGCACATGGAACCAAAACTTGTATTCGAAGGAATCTATATGATATGTAACTTGGCTGGGAAAAATATTCCTTGTGTAATATTGGCAGTGGAAATTTATCAAAGGCTGATGCGAGCTCTTTCGGTGGCCAGCCAACTAATGAACTTGCTTCTTCTTAATGACAAACTGTAAAGAAACACACACACACTCGTCTCTTAAAACTTTGTTGATGCCTTTTAACCAGTTAAGGTATTCCATGCATTCCTTTTAATTTATGCTCCACATAAAAGAAGGGAGATACATGGGCTTTAAGCTTTATTTTATTTCCACTTTTCTATTTATTTCTCTTTTTTAGTACTTTTATTCAATATTTTCTCCCTGTAAATTAAAAACCATATTCGTTTTTGAAAATCAATTTATGCTCGTTTGAAATAATAATTAGAAGCCAAACTATATATGTTGAAAAGCCTCCAAGCTTCTCCAAATTATCTATATATATATATAGATGCAGCACGTGCTAATGTAATAAACTTTTCAAAAAGAAACTAACAAATTGAAGATAATATATAATTTTTAATTTAAGCTCATATTTGTTTCTGTGACAATTTCTTTTGTCCTCTCACTCAAATTCTCAGATTGTTCTTATCACATCACTCTCATTATGCATGAAATTTCAATGTCGTGACTTAAATGGGTTAGTTGATTTAACGGATACTTTTTCTAAACTTAATCACATTTCAATGGAGTGACTTAATTGCTTAATTGGATTGTTATCTATTAAACTATAAATTTCTTTGTTTCTTAACGACTTAATTAATCAACTGAAAGAGTTGTCGTTTGGTGGTATCCGAGCCCGTCTAAAGCTTATATATATAACGACAATTGACAAAACGCATTGAGAATATGACTTTACATACAATGACTTAAATCAGCATTTCCTTCTATGATTAGTGCTTATAGTAACAGGCTGTAAGTTGGCCCCTTCTTAAACAATGACTAGGTTGTCAATCGTGAGTCGTGACATTTCCATCCAAAGAATAATCAACTTTTGTCTTGGACTATGTTTTTTTAAAACTATTTTTTAATATTAAATTTAATAGTTAATAAAAACAATATATACTAGGTTGAATGTATGGATTTTATTTTCTCGTATTACCCCACATTGATTTTGGATAAGATGTTTATTTAAAATATAAACTCAAACAATCTCCTCCCTATGAGTTAGTTTTTAGAAAGCGAGTTAAGTCTTAACTCAATTTTCAAGCCAACTTATATCATAATCCAATTTTTTCAAATTAATAATCGACTAAGATTCGAAAAATATTTTTAATTTTTTTCCACTTTTCCTTACAATAAAAGTTATGTTTTCTATTTTAAAAAAAATGATATTCTTAATAAAAAATTATAGTATCTATAAATATTGAAAAAATAAAAATATTTAAATAAGTTATTTTGTGTTTTTTTGTTGTTAAATAAATATTTAAATAAAAATAAATATTGTTTTCTTGGCACCAGTAAACGCATTTTTCATTTTCTGTTTTTTAGTTTTCATTTTTTTAAGAAAACTGCTTTCTTTAAAAAAAAAAAAAAAAACATTATTTTGTGTAACAAAACACATTCCCTTAATAAGTTCCCACTCTCTCATGTTAACCTAATGAATTTTAATTGATAAAGGAAAAATCCTAAGGATTTGGTATTAGTTGAATTAATGTAATATTGTTAAAATGTCATATTATTCAGTCACAATCCCTTTCAAAAACCAGAAATAATTACTTGCAGTTTTGAATAACCATGATTCAAAACTATAACCAATGATCATTAAAACAAATGAAAATCAAAGTCCTTTTTCATTTTTATTTTTCTTTTTGAGAATTTAGATATTCAAAGATAACCAAATTAATAAAACTTTGAACTTTCGTTTATACATTAAAGCAATTTAATTTTGAAACGCAACAAAGGTGGCTTGGCTTCCTAATATTGAAGTCTAACAGTAAGTATTAGGTAAATTAGAAATGGGTGACTTTAAACAGTATATAAAAAATTAGATAGAGAGATTCCTTAATTTGGATTTGGTTCAACTTTCTTCACATCCAACCAAGCCAAACAGGACAAAAACGATTTTCTGAATCCCAACTGGAAAATAAAAGAGAATTTTGAGGTGCATATTACAGAGCACATGCAAATGTTTTCGTTTAACAAAACCAGGAAGAAGCAGTTTTGGCTGCTATTGGAACAACCAGACAAAACTGTAATTATGTCATAATAAACCCACTTTTTTTTTTTTTCTTTTTATCAAATAACTTCTTTGGGGTTTTGATTAATTATCAGGTCTATGATTACAAATAGATAATTAACTTGAATTTAGTGAGAATAATGCCTTCTCAAATATAAATTTTAAAATTATCAATAAAATCAAATTCAAAAAAAAAAAAAATTAAAATTTAGTCATTTATTTTTACTAGTATTTTTAAAACTCTCGCATGCTTATATTTTAAATAAAATTTTAAATAATTACGAAGTGATCGATATGAGTATGAAGCAATTGCTTTAAAACGTGCTTGCTGTATTTTTTGCATGGAAGGAATAAATAAACTTTGTCTCTGTATATAAATAATACTCTATCAATTCCATTTTAATAACAATATTTTTCACAGAGATTAAAAAAATGATTGGCTAAAAATATATCATATACAAATATAAACATACAAAACCCCAAATTTGCACATTTGATTTAAATTATATGATCATCTTGTCTCTCCAACTCAATTATTTAATAAATATATATATGTCCTTTTGATGTAGCTATTAGCTAAACCTTGATTTGGTTGACCAAGGCATAACATAATTGCTGTGGCTTTAAAGCAATAGCTGCGTAAGCTTCTTCTATGACTGCTGTTATTTAGCGTCCAAGATTAGGCCACTGAGATCAGAATTTAGAGAATCAGTCACCTTAATGGCTCACTCAATCACTATCACAACGCCATTATTGGGCTCCATTTAATTGTTTTTTCTTCGTTATCCATAAGTTCTTTCTTCTGCTGCATTGATTTCTTCCACATCGCTTAAAATAATGTATTCTTAAATTTCCAATAAAATTTTATTTACACCTGCTATATGGGTTCATATATCAGATATAACTAAATCTCACATATGATGTAAGATTAGCATTTTAATGAATGAGATATTCATACAAAAAAAATATTTTAATGGATGAGATATTCTTAAAAGCTACATTTATTTTAAAAAAAATCTATGAAACCTATGACGTAAGTTCCACAAGTATTAAATGTCTAAACATATTTTTACAAATTTCATAAACTTTAAAATCTTTAATCCAAATATCGCCTAAATTATTCATACCTAATAACCCACGGCCTAAAAAACTACCATGGACCCCCGACTCCATACTTCCGTCCGATTATAAATTGGGCCGAATTTGCATCCGCCTAAAGATGTTAGGCCAGTTGGCCTTTTAAGATTTTTTTTAAAAAAATAAATACTTCAGGCTCCAGACCTTTTTTTTTTTTTTTGAAATTTTCAATAAAGAAAATCCTTTGTGTCGATGTTTCAATCCAAAATGCAATCGTGGGCTTTTAAGTAGACTTATCCTTGGAGAGGCTAATGGAACTTTAAATAGGCTCGGTCCAAAATTCTTCAATGAATTCCGTTCTCAATTCCGTGTTTTCCATTACTTTTGGGCTAATGGCGGCGAGCTGTTGGCATGGGTTTGTGATGCTATTTAGGTCCAGTAAATAGTTCTGTTAACCGAAAACCAAACCAAACTAAACTAATTCAATTTACCATTTTCTAATAATTTAGTTTGAATTAGTTTTGAGTTTTGTTATATTCTCATTATTTTAATTTGGTTTGATTTTATTAATAATAAAAAGAATATAATAATATGTTTTGGTTTTATTTTTTGGTTATTTTTAGAATTTCGATTTTTTTTTTTTTTGTAAAATTTAGTTGAATTCAATAATATATTTCAGATTCGGATGGGATTCAAATTAGGGCAACCAAATTATTGAAAAAACTGTTGTATTCAAATTGGATTCTCTCGATTTTAGGACATTTTGCCTTCTCAATTTGTATCTTCATCCTACTAGTACTAGCAAAGGATTGGGCCCAAAACTTTGATCAACGGTTAATACCATTCAGAACTCAACCCAACCCCTCAGGCGGTCCATCTAAAGCCCAAAAATAAAAGTAAAAATTGAATTTTCAAATAATTGTTTATTGGGAATAATTTTTAAATTATAGTAGTAAATTGTGTATAACCTGCTTTTTGCCTTTTCTTTTCCCCATTAAGTTTTAAAAAAAATGTAAAATTACCGGAAATAAATATTCTCTGCAGTAATGGATACGCATCTGCTAGCATTCTTGCGTGACCGCACCAATTTCCAAAAGTCTGGTTTCCTCAAACATAAATCGCGCCTGTATAAATTTGTCCAATATAGTACTTGTCTTTCTATTTTACATTTTCTCGTTTTCTCATAAACTTTTTCACTACTATATCGCGACAATATAAAGGCCCAGGCCTTCCGATTCCAGAAGCAAAGAAGCTAACGTGCGCTTCTCACTCTCCCTCGATAAATCCATTAACGCCATCCCCTACCTAGTAAAGCTTCATTACACAGGTCTGCTTTCCAACTTTTATCCTTTTCTCTATCTCCAATCTTATAGTATTCTGTTCGAAACCTTGACTTCTATTTTTTTTTCCCTTTATTTTCATAGTTGCCTTGTTAAGTTCCGTTGGTATGGTAGGGGAGAGTTATTGATGATGCTTGCATTAGAGTTTAGTCATTGAGAGGGAATTTATTTGGCATGTTGTATTGTTTTTCATTTGTTTGTGTATATTTGGGTCTGGATAGGTGCAAGGGATGATCGTTATAGCTACAATTTTGCTGGATATGGCTTTAAATTGTTGATAGAAGAGGCATTATTTGAAACATGAGCTTTAATTTCTTGATGATAGAGAGATGGAAAGTGATGATTTGTCGAGCTGTAAAACTTCTCAGGCTAAGTTAGGGTTGCAGAAGGATTTGTTTCAGTGTTCGTTGAAACCTAGGGCAAAGAAAATGGAAGGAGAACAGAAGTCTGGGGCTAAGGATAGATCCAAGCCGATTGAGATTAGTATTCATTCTGATGATGATGAGCCAATTGGGTCTCTATTCAAGTTGAAGAGACCTAGAAACCCTAAAAAAGTTAAGGTGGTTTTGGACAAGAGTCAAGTTAGGGAAGAGAAATTGGTGGCTGAGGATGAAGATTCTGGGGGCATGGATGATACACTGGCTAGTTTTAGGAAGAGGCTAAAGGGCCCTAAGAAAGATATTGGATCTGTGACTGCGAGGCCTTTGGAGGATAATGCAGATAAAGGTTGCAGTGAAGGTGGTGATGTACTAGATTTGACTATGAATAAAGGAGTAGTAGAACACAAATGTAAAGAAAGGGCTAAGAAAACAAAAGTTGATGCCAAGAGAGAGAAAACCAGGGGTGATTCTGTAGTTCATGATTCTTTGGAGACTCTGGGATCTCAGGTAGAAGATCAAAATGAAGAAGGTTTTTGTGGTGAGGGTTCAAGTCGCTCTTGGGATGCGAAGTTGGAAGACAAGTTATCTTGTATGTTTCAGAAGGCACAATCTGGTTCAACAAGGAAGTCTCGCATAAGTACACATTCAAAACAGAATAATAGCCTTCAGAGCTTGGGGGATGGTTTAAGCCCCAACTCTGAAGGTATTTTAGAGTGTTCCAAGTCTGCAGCTGTAAGGATACATAGAACTGTTTCTGCCTCCAATGTGGTCTGTAGAGATCTGAAATCTGAAGGTGGTAGCATTGTAGTCACTGGTATGAGTCCATCGGATTCTGTGTCTGAACAAAGTAAGACAGTGAAAAATAAAAGACTTGATAATGGTTTTTGTGAAACTCCTTGCATGGAGGGGAACTCTGATGAAAACATGAAATCCAGTTGTAAGGGACATGCTAGATCTTCAGAAATCATTTCCCCACCTTCAGTATTTCCCTGCAGTGGTATTTCAGATGAAAGAATGCCAGACGCCGGCTCGAGATCTTTGGTAGGCCCTTGTAGCTCACTTAGAGTTTGTGATGAGAATTGTTCCGTTTCTGGTCAAGAGGATAGCTTGGAAACCCAGTCTTTGAAGAATGGTTTAAAGCTTTGTTCTATGGTCCATGATGCTGGAAAAGTGCCTACTTCTGTCACTGTGAAGTTTGAAGACATTGATGGGTTCAGCAAATGCAATTCCAACAAAGGTTTAAGGGTTGCATGGGACCAACAATATGAGAAGGTTTCAGCCATAGGCATTTCAGATCCCAAAAATAAAATTTCATCACTACCTACGGATGAGGCATTGTTGAACAAGTCATGCAAAAGTTCATCAAACAGGATTGGCGAACAAGCTTATGAAAGAATTTTGGATGATTCCTCAAAAAATTTTTCTTCTAATGCATTGCCACACCATTTGAAGATGGATAAAGCTGACAACGGTCTTGGTTTCGATCAATGCCCAAAGTCTTCCCTGCATGCTCAACCTCACTTGGCTGACTCTGCCATTGTTTCACTGAAGATTGAAGAAACTTGTGATTGTGATGGTGATGGTCCAATTAGTTATCCTGCTTCAGTTTCTCTGAAAAAGGAAACCGCTACATCTGATGGTAGTTTCCAGATGAACTGCCAAGGGAACTCCTTAGAAACATTTTCTCACCCAAATGGGTCCTCCAACTCCATTCAAAAGTGCAACTCTGTTTCTTGTGAAAATATACCTTCTGTTGTTGCAATGAAAGGTGCTAGTGCTCGAAGTCACGATCGTCTTTCCATCAATGAAGAGATTGATGGGGCCTCTCCTCCCTCTACAACTCCAGAAGAAAATGAAAGTTACCCAGAAGATGCAGTATCCATTCCTGATTCAGAGCTCAAAGATGGTAAATCATCATCTGCGCAACGTGGTGTGCGGAAGCCTAAAAAACGCAGGCTTGGGGACATGGCTTATGAAGGGGATCCTGATTGGGAGATCTTGATAAATGATCATCATTACCTGGAAGGTGACCAGGTTGTTGACAGTGATAGATCTTTTAGAACAAGAGAGAAATCTGATTCCTCTTCAATTAGTGTTACGGAAGCTGAAAATGGTGGCGCAGCTGCAGTGTCAGTTGGACTGAAAGCTCATGCTGCTGGTCCAGTTGAGAAGATAAAATTTAAGGAGGTCTTAAAACGCAAAGGTGGGCTTCAAGAATATTTGGAATGCAGGTTAGTTATTGCTTAGGCAGCTACTGTGCATTTGCACACACTTTTATTCTTTCATTTGCCTTAACATATTTTTCATATTCTGCAGTTTAAACTTTGAAGAGTGCTTTCTTCATTATTCAGCTAGTTGATATAATGCATTTATTTGCTTTTATTGCATCTTAGCGCATTTGTCAGCAAGTGATGCCTAATGCTTTATTTCTCTTTGAATTTGTTCTTGTGTAATGTTTTTTGAGGTTGGTGGTTCACGTTCATAGGCTATGTAAACTTAACTCAGAACTTCCATCTATATCTGGTCAAAGCATCTTTGAAAATGTGACAATATTCAAGTAACCCGTATGCATCTGGAAGCTGAAAAAACACTAGAATAGGGTTTAATTCCGTCTTTTGCCTTTACTAATTTTTTCCTTGATATATTAGTATGGATCATCTCCTTTTACTTTATATGTTCTCTCTGAATGTTGTTGTTAGAAAATTGGATTCTGTTATGGCAGTTTGTATAGATAAATTAGCTACTGTCATTTTCTTATTTCCAAGAAATATATCTTAGCTTTAAATTTTTTAAAGCAACTTTTCTGTTTCGCAACAGATTTTGGCTACAAAAATTAAAGTGTGAGTTTCTGCGGCATACATTATACCTTATTAATCGGTAGAACTTTTGTGTGTGTGTGTGTGTGTGTATTGCCTCTTTAGGGTCTTCATTTTCAAACCAGAATTAGTCACTACTATCTTATTCAACATTACTTATACTCTTGTAAGGATTTGCTGTTAAGGTGGTGACCCACAGTGGATACTTTCAGTTATTCTGATGCCATTTTGTGACCATCATCTTCTCTGCTGCTGTTCATTGGCTGATTATGGATAGTCCCATTCATTTCGTTTTTGGATCAGTATTTCATCTGTTTTTAATTATTCATAAGATTTCTTTGGATCTGTATTTTCTCAAATTGCTTTTATGCATTTGTTTTGTCTTCTTTAAGAACATGATCCATTTATTGCTCATAACCTTTTATGCTCTTTGAATGGCAAATTTTTACATATTTGCCTGTGGACAGTATTATCTGTTATTACATTTTCTCGTACGGGCTTTGCAAAATTACTTGGCTTTAATATTTTGATCAGGCCAGGTATTGTATGAGTGATATAACAGCTACATCTTAACTGTCTTTTCTATACTCGGTGTTCTCAATTAGTTCTTCCTGTTCAATGCAATTTATTTGCTTGGTTCAATGCAGAAATCAGATCTTGGGTCTTTGGAGCAAAGATGTTAGCCGAATATTGCCTCTAGCTGATTGTGGTGTCACAGGTACTCCAACTGAGGATGAACCATCGCGTGCCTCTCTAATTCGGGAAATCTATGCATTTCTTGATCAGAGTGTAAGTCTAAAACGTTTCCAGAATACTACTTTTGATGTTTGTTCCTTGTATCAGATACCTCCATCTTTTCTCTTGTTTCCCTGGTTCTCTCTCATTATCTCTTTTTAAGTGCAACATGGTTCGGGTTGCTATTTGAGATATTTTATTCTGTCGGAGTGCTGGATGATCTTTAGTGTTTTAGTTTTTCTCGTGTTCAGTATGTAAATGCTTATAAAATCTTGGCAGGGCTATATAAATGTTGGAATTGCCTCCAAGAAGGAGAAATCAGAACCTAGCATGAAACATAATTATAAACTTCTTGAGGAAAAAACTTTTGAGGTAGATCCAGGAGTGTCAGCTGCTGATTTGGAGGATGGAGTTTCCTTTATCCTAGGTCAAGTTAAAAGTTCTGAAACTTGCTTGGAGGCAAATAATACGGTGGCAGCTGATGATGAAAATGCACTGTCAAAAGATACAAAAAGCAGGGAGCTTGATATTCTGATGAAACTTGAAGTATCCAATGTAGCTAGTGAGATACAGCAAACTGGTAGCATCAGTGCAAAATTACCCAATGGACTTGTCAATTTGGATGGTGTGAGTGCCGATCCACTTTGTGCAACATTGGATAGCAGGGCAGGTGTTATGAATTCAGAGTTACGGAATGACTTGCAGAGTGTTCAATCTTCCTCCTGTGACGATACTGGGGGGAGTCATATTTTTGAATGTGATTCTGACAACAGAAAGAAAATCCTTGTGGTTGGAGCTGGTCCTGCTGGCTTAACTGCTGCACGCCACTTGCAACGTCAGGGTTTTTCTGTCAGTGTGCTTGAGGCTAGGAGTAGGATAGGAGGCCGTGTTTATACAGATCATTCATCTCTTTCAGTTCCTGTAGATCTTGGGGCTAGCATTATCACTGGTGTCGAGGCTGATGTGGCCACTGAAAGAAGGCCAGACCCCTCCTCATTGATTTGTGCTCAGTTAGGCCTGGAGTTGACTGTCCTGAATAGTGATTGCCCTCTTTATGATATTGTGACCAGAGAAAAAGTTCCGACTGATCTGGATGAAGCGTTGGAAGCAGAGTACAACAGCCTTCTTGATGACATGGTGTTGGTTGTGGCACAGAAGGGGGAACATGCAATGAGAATGTCTCTGGAGGATGGTTTAGAATATGCCCTTAAGACACGGCGCATGACACGATCAAGAACAGATATTGATGAATCTGAAATGCAAGATGCAGTGGATAATTTATATGTTTCAGAAACTTGTAGCATTGACGGTGGAGTTCCTGAGAAAATTGGTTCAAACGAGGAGATTTTGAGTCCACTGGAGAGGAGGGTCATGGATTGGCATTTTGCGCATTTGGAGTATGGTTGTGCTGCGCCCTTGAAAGAAGTATCTCTTCCCTACTGGAATCAAGATGATGTTTATGGAGGATTTGGAGGAGCGCATTGTATGATTAAAGGGGGTTATAGTAATGTTGTTGAGTCTCTCAGCGAAGGGCTTTCCATTCACCTGAATCATGTTGTCACTGATATTTCATATAGTACAAAGGAATCTGGTTTAAGTGAAAATCAGTGTAAAAAAGTTAAAATTACCACTTCAAGTGGTACTGCGTTTTTGGGAGATGCTGTGTTAATCACATTGCCACTCGGGTGTTTGAAAGCAGAAACCATAAATTTTAATCCTCCATTACCCCAATGGAAACGTTCTTCCATCCAGCGGCTTGGATTTGGAGTTCTTAATAAAGTAGCCTTGGAATTTCCAGAAGTATTTTGGGATGATTCTGTGGATTACTTTGGAGCTACTGCTGAGGAAACTGATCGGAGGGGCCATTGCTTTATGTTTTGGAATGTCAGAAAAACTGTTGGGGCTCCTGTTCTTATAGCCTTAGTGGTTGGTAAGGCAGCTATAGATGGTCAAAATATGAGCTCATCAGATCATGTAAGTCATGCATTAATGGTTCTTCGTAAGCTTTTTGGGGAGGCTGTTGTACCTGATCCAGTTGCATCAGCAGTGACTGATTGGGGTAGGGATCCCTTCAGCTTTGGCGCTTACTCCTATGTTGCAATTGGATCATCTGGGGAAGACTATGATTTATTGGGCAGACCTGTTGAGAATTGTTTATTTTTTGCTGGTGAAGCTACATGCAAGGAGCATCCTGATACAGTTGGTGGTGCAATGATGAGTGGGCTCCGAGAGGCAGTGCGCATAATTGACATATTGAATAGTGGAAATGACTACACAGCTGAAGTAGAGGCAATGGAAGCTGCACAGAGACACTCAGAGTGTGAAAGGGATGAAGTTAGGGACATAAGAAAGAGACTAGAGGCAGTTGAGCTTTCCAATGTCCTGTACAAGAATTCATTGGATGGTGCCCAGATTTTAACCAAGGAAGCTTTACTAAAAGAAATGTTCTTTAGTGCAAAAACTACAGCAGGACGATTGCATCTGGCCAAAAAATTGTTGAATCTTCCAGTTGAAACCTTGAAGTCTTTTGCTGGGACCAGAAAAGGGCTTGCCACACTTAATTCATGGATTCTGGTACGTTGCATTTTGATTTATTATCCTTTTACTGAATCAAACACATTAAGATTTGCAAATTATTTGTTAACCTTCCTGTTGCTGATGCTATTTAGTATCAAACATACATTCGAAATATCAATTTGAATATCGTTTGACAGGATTCAATGGGGAAGGATGGAACTCAGCTCTTGCGTCATTGTGTTCGTCTTCTTGTACTTGTTTCAACCGATCTACTTGCAGTGCGTTTGTCAGGTATTGTTTCTTTCTAATTCTTTTTTTTTTTTTTTTTTTTTTTTTATTTGGTTAACCTTCCTGTTGCTGACTTGCCTAATTTAGAGTATCCAAATAAATACATTCTAAATATCAATTTGAATATCGTTTGACAGGGTTCAATTTTGGGAAGGATTGGAACTCAGCTCTTGCGTCATTGTGTTCGTCTCTGTACTTGTTTCAACCGATCTACTTTGCAGTTGCGTTTGTTCAGGTATGTTTTCTTTCTAATTTCTTTTTTTTTTTTTTTTTTTCTTTTTGTTGTTTCCTTATCAGTATATATTACCTGCACACAAAATAGGCCTGCATTTTAGGCATTATATTATTTTAGTTCTCTGCATCTTTCTATTTGGAACTGGTCACATAAACTTGTGTGGAATGATATGTTTGCCTAGTGGTGGTTTAAAACCACTGGATTGGGGCATGGCAAATGTTTCGAGTAATGTTGATATATTTTGGTTCCTTTAGAGCACTTAAATTGAGAGTTTGACTAGACTTTCCCTAAAGTTGTGTACTTTCATTTAATATATTTTAGTGAGGAGCTTGTGACTGGGCACTTCCTTGATGGAGATTTTTTTTTTTTTTTTTTTTTTTTGTTGTTTCTTATCAGTATATATACCTGCACACAAGCCTGCATTTAGGCATTATATATTTTAGTTCTCTGCATCTTTTCTATTTGGACTGGTCACATAACTTGTGTGAGGAATGATATGTGCTAGTGGTGGTTAAACACTGGATTGGGGCATGTTCGAGTAATTTGAATATATTTGTTCCTTAGAGCACTTAAATGAGAGTTTGACTAGACTTTCCCTAAAGTTGTGTACTTCATTAATATATTTAGTGAGGAGGTGTGACTGGCACTTCCTTGATTGGAGATGTTGGGGTGGATGGAAGTGGTGTTCCCTGATAGAAGCAAGAGGTGAAAACATAACTATTATGACGTAGTCAATGTTATAAATTTACTGGTTTTTAATTTGTTGGTGCAGGCATAGGGAAAACAGTAAAAGAAAAAGTTTGTGTGCATACCAGCCGTGATATACGTGCCATAGCAAGTCAGCTGGTTAGTGTGTGGCTTGAAGTCTTTCGGAGAAAAAAAGCTTCAAATGGTGGGCTAAAGCTATTGAGGCAAGCAACTGCAGTGGATTCCTCAAAGAGAAAATCTGTTAACAATCCAGCAGCAGGAAAGCCGCCCCTACGAACTTATCATGGTGGTTTGGAGACTAAAGGGAGTTTGGAGGTTGCACCATCCAGTGGAATCCCTTCTCCTTCTAATGCAAGCATAAAGAAAGTTAATGGAAAGCTGGTCAAGCTCGAAACCTCCAAGGACTCAAAATTGGAACCTTTTACTTCTTTAGGGAGACAGCAAATTATAGAGGAGGAGAGCAAGTATACCATGTCTGAAGAAGAACTGGCTGCATTAGCTGCAGCTGAGGAAGCCCATGCTGCTGCTCGTGCAGCTATTGAGGTATGTTTCTCTTTGAAGTTTCACCTGTAACTACAAAGCGTAGCAGATGATTCTTTAAGGTCATTTATAGTCTAATCTTGGTAGCTGCACAGTTGGTATGCTGTTAATCAAATCTTTTGTTAGTCTTTTGTTTAAATGTGAATATTTTCATGCAAAAAGTGGGTAATGATGTTTCCTCGATTTTTTTATGTGATATTTTTGCTCTTTTGATATTGTTAGTAGATGTTTTGGAGATTGTTTAAGTGACAGCAGTATCCAATTAAGATGTTCTTTTTCCATTGAAAATGTCATGTGTCATTGGACTAACTCTAACCTTTTGTTTATCTTCTTCTTTGTTGCTGTATTCTTTTCCTTTTCTTGCCATTATATGTACATCAAGCAGTAAATAGTGGTTATGAACTGTAGGCATATGCATCAGCAGAAGCCAAGAGCAATACAGTGATGCAGCTTCCAAAGATACCGTCATTTCACAAATTTGCAAGGCGAGAACAATATGCACAACTGGATGAATGTGATCTTAGAAGAAAGTGGTCTGGAGGTATCCTGGGAAGACAAGATTGTATTTCTGAAATAGACTCGAGGAATTGTAGAGTCAGGGATTGGTCTGTTGATTTCTCTGCGACTTGTAACCTCAATAATTCGAGGATATCAGTTGATAACTTATCTCAGCGGAGCCATTCAAATTTGATTGCATGTGATATGAACTTTAGAGAGCAGTCTGGAGAAACTGCAGCTGTGGACAGCAGTCTTTTTACAAGAGCATGGGTTGATACTGCTGGTAGTGAGGGGATAAAGGACTATCATGCCATTGAGAGGTGGCAATCTCAAGCAGCTGCAGCTGATTCTGATTTTTTCCATCCAGCTATGCATATAAAGGATGAAGAGGATTCAAACACAAGTTCGAAACCACCTACCTGGAGGAATGATGGGCGAGCAAATGAAAGCTCAATCTCACAGGTTACATTAAACAAAGAACCACAAAGAGGTCATCCTCGAGGTGCTGACCGTATTAAACAGGCTGTTGTGGATTTTGTTGCATCACTGCTAATGCCTGTTTATAAGGCAAGGAAAATTGATAGGGAAGGATACAAATCAATAATGAAGAAAACTGCGACTAAGGTCTTGTTATTTTCCTTCTCCTTCCGTTTTATGGTTTTACATTACATATTTGCAGACTTTTAAATCAGTAGAATTGATTATCCTGGATTTTAAAACTGCTTTTCCCTCTACTAACACAATTTTACATCTATTTTAATTCTCCTTCAGGTCATGGAACAAGCTACTGATGCAGAAAAAACAATGGCTGTTCCTCAGTTTCTTGACTTCAAACGGAAGAATAAGGTGTGTACTTTAGCAGGTTCATTCTTTCAGAAGTTTTTACCATACTGTCCACTGCGTTGGTTCGGTTTCATAGTAATATAAATTTCCTATTATTTTCTACTTATTATCATTTGTATGAGTGATATAATGGGCATTTAATAATTTGGGTCTGTTATGAACAGTAATACTTTCTTTTTTTTCCAAACAATTAGCATGAAGAACATTTCCTTCTGATTCTATTCTTCCTTGAATTGATGTGTGCAGATCCGCGCCTTTGTGGACAAATTGATTGAGAGACATATGGCAATGAAGCCAGCTGTGAAACGTTGATTATCGTCAAGATTGATTGGCTTGTGTTTCTGGGTACACCTCTTCTGCAATTGCAGAAGTGTGTTGCTTTTAATTCATGCACGAGTGCACAGCATGAGATGGTGGTGGCAGTATTCCTGGATTGGATTTCCTGTGTACATAATTCAAACTGCCAATATGCTGTCAATGATCCAGAAAATGCCGAGGAAGATGGTCGTTGTAGTTTGCTCAATCATAGTGGGGCCTTACTGATGATGCTTGCTGTGTGGCCTACTGAAGATTGTTCTATATTTGGCATACTTGAAAATGTTATCAGAGTCATTTTTCGTGTCAGGAAGTGAAAAGAGCTCAAGAAAAGTTCTATAGCTCCACTTATCCGGATCACGATCATTAGCACAATTTGAATGTATCAGCAATCAGTCCGTCATCCTTCGGCACAGTATTTCAAAGGGTGGAGAGTTAATACCCATTTTTTGTTTTTATATAGTTCAGGGACCCCTAATAGATGAGACACTACCTGTTTCTGACTTTTACTTTTTTAACGTGTACAGCCTAGGATTGTTTCATGGTGACAAGATATAGAACATTTTTCTCTTGCCCCAAAAGTACCATCCTGATTTATTCAAGTGAACATCAGTTGCTAACTTCATTTTCTGTTCTGAGAATTTCAATCCAAGGAGCCTGTTTTGAGTTTATGGCAACCTTTATGTGAGGATTTGGTGCCCATTTCTTCTCTCTCTCTCTCTCTCTCTCTCTCTCTCTCTCTCTCCCCCCTCTGTGTGCTTTGTCTGTATATGCATGCTTTTCACACAAGAATAGGAGCTTAAATTGTATTGTATCTTTACCTGATGTCATTGTTAATGCAGGGAATCCATTTTTTTAAATGCTCCACATTATATTTGGCAAGGTCTTTGTTTGATGAATAATTGGTCTACATCAATTGACCTAGTATTTGACAAATTTAAGTTTGTTTTAGTTGATATGAAGTAAATGACTAGAATTGCAACATTTTACCTGTTTAAGACTAGAAGATAATAGAATGTATCTCTCACCTTTGGGCCATTATCTTTGTGCTTACACATCTCTCTACTTGTGCCAGGTTGGGGAAAATATTACAGGTGATTTTTCAATGAGGTATGTTCTATTGCCAAGCTCTTATGTCAAGTGATTCTCGTTTTGCAGATCTCTTTTTTTTATTTATTTACCAAGGAGGCAACAAGATATTTCAGTTTATTTGATTCTGATGTACCTTTGTAAATTAATTTTTTGTTTTGTATGTTGGACATCAGGGGACTGTAGATGAGCTTAATCTTTATCAGTAACATTCTTCAGTGCTGAATCCATGTTCCTGGTTGGTGAGGGGAACATGGGACAATTAAATTAGTTCATGGTAATTGATTGTTGGCTGGGAATCCTGCTCGCCTTTTGTCCTCCGATAGCATTTGAGTGAATCTAAACTTTAGATGGAGAAGAACATTCACTTCGGGCACGGCATCTCAAAGTGCATCATATTCTTCGTATTGAATTTCATTTCAGTCAGTTTTTTCTTCATACATCACAACCTTCAGAAGTTTCTCCTCATCTAATGGTAACATTTTATCACAGCTCGACCAAAGCATGGATTTTGGTTTAGAGTCAAAATCATAATTAATTCAACTCCGTTGCTTTCTTTGTTTTTCCTGTCTTTGCAACCAAATGGCCCCAAATTATGGGTGACTGTTCTTGGTACTTCGTGTTTTTGTAGGTTATACGTTTCAATTGAAATTCTTGAGTTCAGATAGTGGCATGTCGCTGATTTTATTGCCATTTTTGTTTTCAGAGCCTCTTTATGCTATTGTCGTTTATTGCAATTGCAGGTTGCCACCTGGTGGCCACTAACTTTGAATTTATTACTATTCTAACTGACCTCTTTTTGCGGGGAACCTTAAATTGAATAAAATATTATCTGGTGGTTGTATTTATATCTTCAATTTAAGGACCAAGGGGTTTTAGAATTTATCCTCGAGGCAAATCAGTGTCCAATTGTCGAGGAAAATAGATAAGTTCTCATATCATCAATATCTGAGTATCTAATGAACTATTTTCATCTGATATACACTACTCACTCACTATTTATGCATCGCTTTGTACAATGGATTTTTATTCCTGATGGTGTTGTGGTAAGTCGACCAAAACTAGTATTAATTCTGGTTTTTGTTTCAGGTGGTGGTTAACCGATACATAAGTTTTATATTGGAAAACAGGTTGATGAGAAGTAAAAATTGATGTGGCGTTCACATTTTGCGATTGAATGTTTCTCATTTTGTGACACTAATGATTATATATAATTTTTTCAATGATTGGGCAATGAAAACCAAAAACATGGTTCCTATGATTTACGAATGGCTCCTTGTGTTAACGGACGTAAGTACTATGAAATGGTGACTCCTCGTGTTGAAGAAACTGTCGTCAGAAGGTTTGGTGTGTCCTACTAGTGCATGGGCTTGTTAACCAACAAGTTGGGCCCGTTTCAAATGGTCAGGTGTTGGGCTAAAAATAAGGCTACAGAGGAACAATCTCTTTCGACTTAGCAAATTTCCAGAGAAGTGGAATTAGAGCGCAACCTGAACCGGAAGTATGCACATAATGTGTAAGAATAATAATTATATTTAATTATTATTATAATATTAAAACATAGACTATTAAATGATATAAATTTATGCTATTATTGTTTGTGTATAAAATTGTTAAATAACACTTTCATATAAGAAAAATGAAAACAGTATATATATAAATATATATAATTAGTAAAATATTTAATCAAAATTTCGTTTTATTACAGTATATTTTATACTGTGATTTTCCTCTTGGTCAAAATTTTTTGCCTATAGAAGCTGCATGAGAGACCAATTATTTTCTGACCTGTGAATATTTTAACGGTAACGGTTGCTCTGTTTTTCACATACTTTGATTCAGATTAGAAATAGCTGGAGGGATCGACGAACTCAGAGCTCCAGAAATCTGTGACCGAAATCAAAGAGAAACGGAGAAATAGAGAAAATGGCTTCCCCGTCTACGTTCAGCGGCGATGAGACTGCTCCTTTCTTTGGCTTCCTTGGCGCTGCTGCTGCACTTGTTTTCTCATGTAGTCCAATCACAATAGAAATTTGCAAAATTTGATCTGAATTTCCGTTTATGCTCTATGTATTGAATCACGGATATGGATTAAGAGTGCTTTTATTATCTTTTCTGATGTTTAGATTTGGTTGGCGGTTTTGATCTCGTGTTTTTGCAGGCATGGGAGCTGCGTATGGAACCGCGAAGAGCGGTGTTGGTGTGGCTTCCATGGGTGTGATGAGACCCGAGTTGGTGATGAAATCAATTGTGCCCGTGGTTATGGCTGGAGTTTTGGGTATATACGGTTTGATTATTGCTGTGATTATCAGTACTGGAATCAACCCTAAGGCCAAGTCATATTATCTCTTCGATGGATACGCTCATCTCTCATCTGGTCTCGCTTGTGGTCTTGCGGGTCTCTCTGCTGGTATGGCCATCGGCATCGTAGGAGATGCAGGTGTTAGGTAATATCTGACCGCTTGATTTCTTATTCTGTTGCGGTTTTTTCCAATTTGCTCTATGCGTGCAGCCTATGTTGTGCGTGTCCGCGTGATATGTACTGTTTTTGTTTGTGTGTATATGGTTCCTGCTTCCTAATTCCGTAACTAGTTTTTTATTTTCCCATATTTATGGTATATTGAGCCACAACTTTTCCGCTTGTTTTTTGGCTTAATCTTTTGGAATATCGGAGGTTTGCTTTATTTAAGGGAGCAATAATGAGAGCCTCCTGGTCTAGAACTTTGGCTGAAATTTGCTTTGACGAGATATGGATATAATTGTAAAATGTTCAGCCTTGTTGTTCCTCCAGTCAAGTAATCTGTTATGTAGACCTGTATTTATCAATCCTTGCATACATGGAATGTACCTGATTGAAGCAACTCTAACCTCAAGCATTGCTCAAAAAAGTGGCGAGATTAAATGTTTTATATCAATTGGCTCATTTTAATCTGTGAGTGATGCTTCCAGTTAAAATTGTGTGAGATGCACTTGGGCAGCTTGGATTGCTTTTCACCTTATTCAACAAATTAATATTTATCTTTACATTCCTGTGCTCAACTGAATCAGTTTTGAAGCACAAGTTTGCTTTTGTGCCTATATACTTATGTTGGTGTTCAGTTCGCTAGGCTTCTTCAGTTATTTCATCAAAGTTTTGAACGTAGGCTGCATTAGATTGAGCAAATTGAAGGTAGTATCTTCTGGATTCCGGTGCTTTCTAAAATTTTTTCAAAAGTAAATGACAGGTTATTTCAATGTACGAAGTTCAATTTCTGACATTGCAATCCACTGAAATAGTTTGGTCCTTTCATTGTTTGTTTCCTTTTCTTTGTGCCCCTTAGAAATGGATGCCATGATTAGACTTCAATTTTAAGATGATTTATGCATTTATAGATAGTGATCTTGCTTTTTCATTTTGGGATTCCATGCTTCTTAATATTGAATTTCATTTTGCAGAGCAAATGCACAACAGCCAAAGCTTTTTGTTGGGATGATCCTGATTCTCATTTTTGCTGAAGCATTGGCCCTCTATGGCCTCATTGTTGGCATCATCCTTTCTTCCCGAGCTGGTCAGTCAAGAGCTGAGTGAAGTTGGAGATGGTGTCATCTGTTTTGTGATCCATTAGGAATTATTTTATATAGTTGGAATGGGAAAGTTATCTACTCGAGAATTTGTCTCCAGTTTCATAGTGTGATTTTCTGCCAAATGGATTTTTAGTTCAGTGGTATTGTTATAGTGAAATGCAGGGTTAGTTATTAGTTCTTCCTTTAATTAAAGATCTCATTGTTTCATTGTTCATGTTGTATTTTCTGGATATATTCAAGTTTCCTTTTTTTTTTTTTTTTTTTCCATTAGGAATATTTTTATCATAGTTGGAATGGAAAGTTATCTACTCGGTGGTTGTCTGAAACACAAATTTTGGAGGCGAAAAATGGACGCGTCCAGAAGACCCGCCTTTTGGCCCTTTTCCTTTATAAATAGCTCAAATTTTGCAACTCTCATTCATTTCTATCCTTTAATTTAAAGATCTCTCTTAAATCCTCTCATCCTTCCTCTAGCAATGACTTCTTCGAGTCATAGTAGCGATGAAGATTAAGTTTTTTTTTTTTTTTTTTTTTAGGGTAAATGTTCAAGTTCCTTTAGGAAAGATCGCCCATACTCTCTTTGGGTTTTGGTGTGAGAAAATTTTTGTAGTAGTGAGCCGTTATAACTTGTTGATTTGTCCAAAATGGGCTTAAATGAGCTGGGACATGCATTAGGAATCAAGGAAGTGGACCAAACAGAAAAGATTAATCTATTTTAAGAATAATCTTGTTCTAGAAAACCGTGGCATTAGAGGTGTTTATTTGTTTCTAATCAATCTAACTCGACGAACCGATGTAAAGTAAAGATGGTAAAAAGAATCTACCGATATTGACCATAAAAATATTCTGTACAGATTAATGGAGGTTTTTCTCCATGATTTTCTAGCGCAATGGAAAATATAATTCAAGCATTTCTTTCTTATCAAAAACCCATGTAACGCTAACACATAGAGGAACAAATAACTCTTCTATAACACTTCCTAATTCCATCATTAAATAAGGTCAAAATCAAAGTGAAGTCACTGGTTCCTTTCTAGCAAAACCTGTTTCAGCATAAACTCAATATTGCCTTCATATATTCAATTCCTCCCCTGTTTTCTCACCATTTCCAGTCCTCCCATTTCTCACCATTTCCAGTCCTCCACTCAACATGAAGCAATAGGATTGTCTCATTAATCAACACACCACACAAATTCTCATTTGCAAAGAAAATTGGGTAAAAATTCTCCCACTCAACATGAAGCAATAGATTGTCTCATTATCAACACACCACACAAATTCTCATGCAAAGAAAATGGTAAATGAAAAGAGATATCAAACCTCCACTCTAAAAATGAACAAAATGATTTCATATATCGCAATCAAATACCAGCTACAAGAAACCGACTCGCTGCTCTTTGTACTTACCAAAAAGAATTTCACACGGGCTGACGCCTGACGGCTTTAGACTTTAATTATTTATGTGCTACGTCATCGCCAACGTCATTTCAACAAGAAGAAATGTTCTGGCACTTTCTAGATCAAGGAAGACGTATAGCTTTAACCAACCAGATTTTTCGAATTCACTTCCATCTTACTAGGTGATTCTTAGAAGCACTGGTCTACACGACAGCTGTTGTGTTCTCTACACATTTGATCAGACGATACGTTACACGTTGTTCCTCTTAACGGGGTCAAAACTGGGTCGTATAGCGTGGCGCCCACTTTTGCCAGTTATCCCGGCGTACGAATAATAACTGCTTTATAATCCCCCACCCGCTTTGCCTGCATTGATTTCTTCTCATCAGCGAAAGAATCTTGTGTACATTTAGATATACATGAACTTGCTTCGTCCACGGGTATCTAGCTCAATATCGAAAATGGCCGAAGAGTTAGGGTCAGCTGCTGCTGCTGCTGCAACATCAACATCAACATCAACATCAACCTCAACCTCATCAAGAGCAAAAACGAGATCATTGTGGCCTTCTGTCCTTCGTTGGATCCCTACTTCCACCGATCACATCATTGCAGCCGAAAAACGCCTCCTCTCTCTAGTCAAGTAATTTCCTGTTTCTCTCCAGTTGTTTTGACATTAAACCCTAATTGAAACAGAGAGCTTCACATAAGGATGAATAATTTTTTTAATTGGATCTATTTGATTGTAATTGGATCTATTTGATTGTAATTTGAATTGTTAATCTCGGGAATTTCAATTTCAGGACTCCTTATGTCCAAGAGCAAGTTAATATAGGGTCAGGCCCGCCTGGGTCCAAAGTGAGGTGGTTTCGTTCTGAAAGCAATGAGCCACGTTTCATTAACACCCTTACCTTCGATAGCAAGGAGGACTCGCCCACGCTCGTAATGGTCCACGGATATGCTGCTTCTCAAGGCTTCTTCTTTCGGAATTTTGATGCTCTCGCTAGTCGTTTCAAGGTCATTGCTATTGATCAGCTTGGGTAAGTTTAATCACATTCCCTTTGTTCTAGAATTGATAGTTCTAGTTTTGTAATTTGAATCCTCAAGTTATCTAATATTTGGTAACTGAATCTTAGATGATTAACGTTTGATGAGCAGTAATGGAAGTAATTGAAAACTCTAGATATGAAAATGTTTACATTACATTACTCCATTACTGACACCAAATGAAGCCTAAATGTACAAGGTTTAGCTTGGTTCCAAGAGTCCAATATATTCTGTATTGGCCTGAGCAATATATTTTTAACGCGATGAGAAGTACTTTTTTTAACAGGATTGAGTTGTTTTTTTCCCTTGTCTACACTTCTCGATTCTTGAGAATTTTAAGTAGAACTTTGAAGAAATAAGTAAAAGAGAAGAAGAAACAACAACGAATTCATCCACCATATTAACCTGCTCTCCCTCTTTTTGATAAGCGATTTAGTCATATATTCCTTAACAATCGTTTGTCTTTCTATATATTCTCAATTCTGCAAACCTTTTTCCTTTTCTTTTCTACTTGTTCTTTTACTTTGTTTTAAAACTTTTTTTGAGAGAGGGGATTCGGTTCTGTTTTCCGTGACAGATAATTGTTGTGATTTTTTTTTTTTTGGCTTAATACAGCTGGGGTGGATCAAGTAGACCTGACTTTACATGCAAAAGCACCGAAGGTTAGATCAAGCTTATGTTTTCATCAAATTCAAGACATTTCATTTACAAGTAGTTTGCAAGATATCCTTATAGTAT
Source organism: Jatropha curcas (assembly GCF_014843425.1). The sequence continues at coordinate 1,204,095 of NW_023590789.1, forward strand.
TTTGTTTATCAAGACATAAATCATGCAGAAGAATTCTTTTAATTGTGTTGCATTTAATAATGTAGAAACTGAGGCATGGTTTATTGACTCCTTTGAGGAATGGAGGAAAGCGAAAAACCTCAGTAACTTCATATTACTTGGACATTCTTTTGGAGGATATGTTGCAGCTAAATATGCTCTCAAGGTGATTTCTTTTCCATGCATTTTAGAATTTTGATAACAATATGATGACACTTAGGCCATTCCTAATAGTAATTATATGTCTATGTCGTAGCATCCTGAGCACGTTCAGCATTTGATTTTAGTGGGACCTGCTGGATTTTCATCAGAAGCAGAAGCTAAGTCAGAGTGGATTACTCAATTTAGAGCAACTTGGAAAGGAGCAATTATTAATCATTTGTGGGAATCTAATTTTACTCCTCAGAAGCTTGTTAGGTACATAAATCTATATATTATTTTCCTAATTTAACAGACAATTGCATATCTCTTTTCCATCATTTTAGATGTGACATTTTCGTGATCATACATTTCTCCTTGTGGATATATGACCTGCATTGTTCAGTTACTTGCGCTTTTTGTTGGCATATTCTTATAGGATAAACCCCAGTCAAAATATTTTTCATGGTTTTTGGTATTGCACCGGTGTAAATGTAACCTGTGCAATACAATGCTTGTGCCAATGAATAAGATCAAAGTTATGGTCTACTGTCAATTAAATAATTTTGGTTGAGCTTCTTTGTTCATTGAGGAACGGGGTTTTTGATAATGCTTCAGAATAGGATGTGTATGCATAAATATGTTTCTTTTTTCCCGTATCTTTTAGTAGCATTCAAGCATCTTTCTCGTCTGTCTACTGAGAGTAGATTTTTTTTTTTTTTTTTTTTTTTTTTGTGTATGCAATTAAATATGTTTTCTTTTTTCCCGTATCTTTTGTAGCATTCAAGCATCTTTCTCGTCTTCTGTCTACTGAGAGTATGATTTTTTTTTTTTTTTTTTTTTTTGTATAGTGGCGCCTGAATCTTGGGTTTTGCATTACTGCCTTTTACCTTTCAGTTTCTTTGATTTCCTGGTTAATTCTTTTCATGTTTTTTTTTTTTTTTTTTTTTTTTGTATAGTGCGCTGAATCTTGGGTTGCATTAGCTGCCTTTACCTTTCAGTTTCTGATTTCCTGGTTAATCTTTTCATGCAGAGGTTTAGGTCCTTGGGGTCCAGATCTTGTACGCAGGTATACTAGTGCTAGATTTGGTGCATATTCCACTGGAGAGGTATTAACTGGGGAGGAGTCTAAATTGCTAACAGGTAGTGTAGGATTTTATATGTGTTTGTATCATGTGTTATCGGTGGTTATCTGATGATTTCTTTTTATTTGCAGACTATGTTTATCACACTTTAGCAGCTAAAGCTAGTGGGGAACTCTGCTTGAAATATATATTCTCTTTTGGAGCATTTGCCCGCATGCCTCTTCTACAAAGGTTTGATAATCATACTTTTATTGATATATTTCTCAAGAATAGGTCATAAAAATGCCTTTTTCATGCGTCAATTTATGTCTTTTCTGAACTATTTTGTGTCGATGAGATTTTATGTTGTTGCAACATTAGATAAAAAAAATAATTATATTGCTCAGAGTCTTCCTTCTTTGAAAGTCTTGGGAACCATTGTTGTCTAGAAGGTTCTCCGTGAATTATTAGATTACTTGCTTCCGTTGGTTGGAGTGGATGGGCTTCCTAAAGAAAATTCAATGTTTTTAAGATCACACAATTTGCCAGTGGTTTCAACTGAGAATATAATAATTCCAGGAGGATATTTTTTATATTTGTTTCTTGCATAGAAGGGGGACTAGATAAGTTCGAAGGAATTGTATTTTATGCAAAAAAATTGTTGATTCTCATCCATTTTGCATTTGAAAAAAAGATTCCTCCTGGTTCATTCATGGATCAACTTAGGTATCTCTTGCTAGATTTACATGCATGAATGCCTGCATTATGAAAGGACTTTTCGTGAGAAGTGTTACTCAAACTAGATTCTAGTACAAACAGAGGCTTGTATATTCTACTTCAACATGTACAAAAGAGCATCTTGGTGGAAGTTCATTGTGGAAATTCTTAATAATCATACTTTTCTTTACAGAGCATCTGAGTGGAAAGTTCCAACTACTTTCATATATGGATTTCAAGATTGGATGAATTATCAAGGGGCCCAAGAAGCTCGCAAGCATATGAAGGTCCCATGTGAAATCATTAGGGTTCCCCAGGTCTTTATCTCTCTCTCTCTCATACTTCTTTCAGAGTGAAGAATATAGCGAAATGCCAAGCATCTTTAAGACTAATGGAGTTCTTTTCTGTGCTTAATTTCAGGGTGGACATTTTGTCTTCATAGACAATCCAACAGGATTTCATTCAGCTATGTTCTATGCTTGCCGGAGATTTCTCTCGCGTGACCCTGATAATGAATCCCTTCCTGAAGGTCTGACATCTGCATAGCTTTTTTGTGTATAATTTTATCCCAGATGTGAATTCAATTAGAAAATTCACACCAATATTCATCGATATAACATTCTTTACATGTATATGTATATGTAAAATTTCTTGAATATACTACAGATATATATATGTATAAACCAACATTCAAGAAAAAATGTCCCCAAGGATTGACAATTAAGGACATGTTTACTAACAATATTTTTTTGGCTCAATTTACTAGATTTACTTCTTTTCCAGGCCCACTGAAAGAACCTTATATTTAAATTTTAGCATCTCCTTGCCATGCATATAATTATCAGTCACGGTTCTTTCCATCAGTTAATGTTATGACGTGAGAACAATTTGGTTGTGCTAGACTGTCAAAAATGGAGGGAACGAGAGGGAGAAAAGTGCTATTTTTGGAGCCAATAATAAGTAATTTTGTCTTGAGTACGAGGAAAATGAAGAGGAAATAGAAAGTATCACTCATTTAACACATTTTTTCAAGAGAAATTGGTTAATAACAATCTAATTTTGTCTTCTTATTTGCTTTGCCATCTATTTCTTTTGCCGCTCTCGGTTTCAGTTCCAAAACTTACAGTCACTTTGAATGTTTTCACTCGAAGAGCGTCAAGTTACAGCGACTTGCTGATGAGGGAACTTCTAGTGTGATAATTAGGGAAACAGAATTGCAGTGTCGAGGGGTCCCAATCCCGTACTCGTTAACTGGGATGACTGCAGGCAGTAAAAAATATCTCTTTAAGTGGGATGAAAGGGATAGAACAGAGAGTAAAATATTGAAAATGACGGGTGCTACATTCACTCACTGTTGCTTTTTGTCTATTCTCATGACCCAATTGATTGATATTTTGGTAGTTGGTTCTGAAAACTGAGTTAGTCACAAGGCGCATTAAAAGACACTTTAGCTACGTACACGTACACTGGCATCATGTATTTTACTGTGTACATAATTGAGAGAGAAAGAGAGAGAGAATTAATAATTGAGAAGAGTGTAAAGTTCTAGCTTGGGCCCCAATACTGAATGCCTGGCCAAAACCCATACAGCTTCCGTGCTTGCCTTTCATGCATTAAGCCTTTGTTTGAAATGGTGTAAAGTTTGGATGGATTGTAAAATAACGAGTGAAAATTTTTTAGAATTATTAAAATTTTTTGTTTAGTTTGAGGTAAAATATTAAGGAGAATGTAAAATAAATTTATTTTACACCCATTTTAATCTCGTTTTTACTCCATTTTATGAGAAAAATGAACAGTAAAATTATTCACCCCTACTTTACTTCCACCCTTATTTTGCTTGCCCTCTTCCCAGACAAAGCATAAGAAAAGTGATCGGACTTTGTGGCCAGTCAGGGACCACGTGCTGGTCAACACTTTCTCAATCCTACATGGCAACGGTTATAGAATCTTTTAATTGCGCTCTCTTTCTCTTTACTTTAGGCCAAGCCAAAACAAAAGGGACACGTTCACTCGTATCAACGCCCTAATTCCTATTTCCGATAAAGCCACCTGCGGTCTCACCAGTCACATTAACGGCTACTTTTACCCTCCTTCAGATATCGCCACGTGTCTTATCCGCATTCTATATCCCATTTTTGGCGGGAATTGAATTTGTTGGGCCCTCCTGCTCCTGGTCTACGGAAGGAATCACGGAAGAACCAGTTCAACGGCGCCGTGGGGTCAAAGCTTTGTCCAGTTGGAGCAAGTTGAGGAATAATGAAGAGCTAAACAAATCATTAATAATTAATTAATAAATAAGACACCCACCATACAGAAGAGAAAAAGGATTAATCTTGGAATGATGACGATAATGATGAAACATATTAAACAAATCTTGGAAGAAAATAATGATCAAGAATGATACTTGTTTTTGGGAAAAACTCTGTTTCAAATACTAAAAAATAAGAGTTCAAACTGGAGAAGGCAGTGTGGTGGGATCAGCTGAAGAGGGAATATCTGGTCCAACCCTACACCCTTCAAGCATGAAAACAATATCAGCCATTGATGGTCTATCAAGTGGATCAGGTGCTGTGCAAAGAAGCCCAACTTTAACTCCTAATAAAAACTCTTCCCATTCTGATGACTCAGGGTCTAGCTCAAGCAAACCAGGTTCAAGTAATTCTGAAATTTGGCCTCTTTGTAATTGCTTTTTAACCCACTTTACAATATCTTCATCTTGAGTAAACATGACTGGTTTCCTTCCAGTTAAAATCTCTAACAATACAATACCGTAACTGTACACGTCAGCTTCTTTAGTGGGTTGTCTTGTTAATGCTGCTTCTGGTGATACATAACCTAATGAACCAATTGGGGTGGAAGATGAGGAAGCTTCTGCTGGTGTAGCTATGGTTAATTTGTCAAGCCCGAATTCGGATAAATGTGCTTCAAAATCGGCATCAAAAAGAACATTTTGTGGCTTCACATCACCATGGACTATTGTGACTGAATGCAAGAAAGCTAGGCCCCGAGCAATACCTAAAGCTATTAAATGACGCATTGGCCAGTTTAGAACATGCCCATCTTGGTGCGAAGCTTCTTGAAGAAGAGTAGCCAAATTTCCATTAGGCATATAATCATAAACAAGCAATCTAACGTCAGGTGGTCCTGCATAGTATCCACGTAAAACTGTTAGATTTCTATGCTTGACCTTCCCTAATGATTCTGCTTCTTTACGAAAGATGCCTTCATCTATTGATCCATCCGGAAGGCGACGGATTGACAGAACCATTCCATCTTGATAAGTGGCCTTGAATACAAGTCCATATCTTCCTCTGCTTAACACATTTTCCTCATCAAATTGCCTTGTTGCTTCCAATGTCTCTGCATATGTTATCTTGTTATTGAACATGACTAGTCTTGGCCCTCCATTTTCTCCACTTCCACGACTCCTGTCCCCTCCTGAGCTCGCCCTGGCTGGGCTACGCTTCTTTTCACCAGTTACCCCTTCTCTAAGCCTCTTGCGCCAGCGCAAGAGGCTGAAAATATAGCCACAGCAACAAAACAATGAAATGAAAGCGCCAGCTACAGCTAAACCAATGACTAGAAACATTTTCTTCCTTTTTCTGTTCCTTACTTCGGCACATTCTCTACCCAGTGGCTTTCCACATAATTTGACATTCATAGAAAACACAGAAGGGTCATTGAATCTAGAGGCGAGTGATTTTGGAATCTCTCCCTCAAGATTGTTATTTGATAAATTTAAATATTTCAGGCTAGAGATTTTAGAAAGGTTTGCTGGAATGGCCCCACTAAAGCTGTTGGAAGAAAGATTTAAGACTGTTAAATTTGATAACCTGGACAAGGATTCTGTTATATGGCCTGAAAAGTGATTAGCATCCAAAAGCAGAGAAATTAGAGCGCTGCATCTGTAAATCTCCTCTGGGATTTCGCCAGTTATATTATTTTGGCCCAAATCAAGCTTCTTCAAATGCGATAAACGAGAGATATCACCTGGAATGCTGCCCTTCAAATGATTCGAACGAAGTTCAAGAACTTCAAGGCTAGAACAATTACTAAGCTCTGCTGGAATTCCACCAGAAATTTTATTATGAGATAGTGAGAGGACAACTAATGAACTTAGAAATCCATAAGTTGCTGGAATTACACCGGTGAAAGAATTGCTGGTGAGATTGAGATACTGTAGACTAACTAAGCTGCTAAAACCTTCAGGAACATCTCCAGATAACTTGTTCTCTTCCAAAGCAACAACCTTCAGACTTGGCAACCCAAAAAACTCAAGTGGTAACTCGCCAGACAAATTCTGCTTACTTAAATCCAAACTAGTGAGTTTCAACAAATTCCCAATACTCAAAGGAATCCTCCCGGAAAATCCACAAGCACTCAAATTCAAAACCAGCAATCCTTTCAAGTCCCCTATATTGTAAGGAATCTCTCCAGAAAATTTGTTGTAACCAAGATTCAAAGTGCTCAAATTACTTAGCTTCAATAAATTCTGTGGTACATTTCCCGTGAGATTATTGTTGTTTACTTTCAGAGTTACAAGCTGGGAAAGACCTCCAAGACTTGATGGAATCGAACCAGAATAGAGGTTCCCTCCTAAAGATAATGATTTCAAGTTCCTTAGTTGACTCAAGAAAATAGGAATATCACCCAAAAACCTATTCCCTTCTAGATCAACAACTTGTAAGGAACTGCATTTTACAATCTGGGAAGGAATATTACCAGTTAATGAATTATTAGCAACTCTTAGCTCCTCTAACCTCACAAGATTTCCAATACCAGCCGGTAAAGCACCAGAAAAGGAGTTTCCAGAAAGATCAATCACTCTAAGCGCCGTCATATTAGTCAACCAAGAAGGAAAAATACCATTTATGTGATTCTCGTGAATGTCTAAGACCTCCAAAACACTAACACACCCTCCTCCTTTTGGCGGCTTAACAATACCCGTGAATGCATTAAACCCCAGCTGCACAATCCTCAGCGAAGAAAAGTTACTCAAAACATTACAGAAGATACTAGCAGGAATTGAACCGGAGAGTTCATTTCGTGATAAAGAAAGGACTTCAAGTTTCGGAATTGAACCAATGGTTGCTGGAATCAAACCTCTAAGCGCATTGTCTTCAGCGCTCAGGTGTATAAGCGAAGAACAGTTGGCTATCGCCGATGGCAGTGTACCGTACAGTTGATTGGAGTCTAGCCATAAATACTCCAGTTCTTGAAGTTGACCAATGCTGGCCGGAACTCCGCCGGAGAATTTATTATACGATAGATTAATGAGTTGAAGCTGAGATTCTGTAGAAAAGTTGGCCGATATTCCTCCGTAGAAGGCATTTGACGACAAGTCCAAGTATCTGAGAGAAAGTGATATATCCCCAGGGAATTTCCCGCTAAGGAAGTTGTGAGCTACATTAAGGACTTGAAGATTAGAAAGGTTAATAATCGCCGACGGAAGCCCGCCGGAGAGTGCGTTGTCTTGCAAGTATAGGGCGCGTAAGAGAGAACATTGAGAGAGAGAAGTTGGAATAGAGCCATTGAAGTTGTTAGAATGTAAACTTAACTTGCGCAACTGGCGCAAGTTAGCAAACTGGTTACTGATTGCTCCACTGAGTTGAAGCCGAGGCAAACGGAGCTCACGGACTCGGTTACCATAACAGACAATGCCGCGCCAGTCACAGGGAGCTGACGGCGTAGAAACATCCCAGCCATCCAATGCACCGAGGGGATCACGGAGACCGAGCTTGAAAGACGTCAAAGCCTGGATCTCCGACAATGGAACGGCGTGGGATAAAGCAAAGCTTAAGAAAGCAGCATAATAATAAACGGAGAAAACAAAAATAATATGAATAGACATTGCCATTTGAGGGAAGAAGAAGTAGAAGGTCGAGAAATAAAAATGACGGTTGTGAGTGAAGAAATTGGCTATAGTAGTGGAGAGAGACAGATTACAAGAGGAGCGTGTCTCAGTCTTAGTAGAGATAGACTGGAAAGAGTGCTTGACAGAAACGACGCCATATGTTGCGTTACAAGTGCGTGTTGTTTATGTGGGCTTTTATTTTGTTACTACTAGTTTAGTTTCTCCGTTAAAAGGTGCAACGCCTTTTTAAAGAATTAAGGATATTAACTTTGCGTTTGCACTTTATGTTTGAGGTTCCGATGGGGTTGATCATTAAGTCTCTTGCGGATTCTTATCACGCAGGGGATTTGATAGTGTCACCTCACGGGAGAGATGGTGACTTGAATAAAGTTAGCTCATGACTTATTAATTAGCACACAATACCTTTTCAATCTCAATGTTGACTCTTTTTCTTCTTTTGCTTTTTTTTTTTATCTAAATTAACACGTTTGCCAAGAAAGAAAATGAAAGGCCAAAAGAAATTAGGAAAGGAATAAATATATTGTTGACATATTTTTAATTTATTACTTTAAACTCTGTCTCTAAATTGTGATATAGATAAATAAATATATACAAAGAGGATTTTCTTATGGATTGAAAGAAATTATTTTGATTAGACTGCAGTGATTGGATAGATGTCGACTTTAAAGCAGTCAACTTTGACTTTATTGTCTAAGCATGAGCATTATTCGGTTCATTAATTAAATTGAAATTTTAAACAAATTAATATATTTAAATTTATCATTTAGGCAGTAGTTTAGGAGAGTTGAGCCTTCTCTATCACAGTTGTTTTTTATAAGGCTCCGTATTCTTCGCAAATTAGTTGCTCATGTATTTGATTATGTATTTGTTAAGATATAATCAAATACTGTTAGCTTATACTGTGTGATTTTTGTATCTCGTACTTGTATTTAAATCTATATAACCTTTTAATCAATTATTAAATTTAAGGAATTTTTAAATTTTCATCAATTTGGTAAATCAATATGGGATGGCTGCCCTTTTTATGTAGCCGCAGTGATATTTTGGCTATAAAGTCTCTAATAGATTAAAAAAAAAAACTCAAATTTAAAAATAACAAATTGAATTGAATTGAACTGAATTAAAATATTAAAATTAATCAAACAAATTGAATTAACATAATCAAATGAATACAAAATTTAACTATATACATATAATATTGTATCAACAACCGAAATTTATCAAAACTCAAAACTCAAAACTGAATCAAATTATACTTATAAACCTAAATTGAATTAAGTCGGTTTAGTTGACCAAACCATTTGCTAACCCACACGACTTATGTGGCTAAACGACAAAGCTAGTCCTTTGTCCAATGATGTAACAGCCAATGGCTCTTTTAGAAAGGCACAGCGTTTCTAGTTGAACTATTTCAGGGGTGCAAGAGCAATTCCAGACTTAAACAAGAGGTTAGAAAATGGCAGCAATTAATCCAACCGTTGGCTTTGTTTAGAACATAAGTTCAAAAAATTTCTATCCAACAATGAAACCAGACCGATCATTTACACGCCTACTCAAAAACAAACGCACTAAAACCCTTAGAAAGGTGCATTTAAGCCACACCAGTTAAAATAGAAGCCATGAGACGTTGCTGAGCCAATCATCCCAGTAAAACTTTCGAACTCATTACCACAATGTGCTCAAATTATTTGGCCATCCGGAAGGAGTGAAATTAAATAAAAAAATTAACATTCCTTCGTAACCAATAAATATTTGCCCTCAAAGAAGATGATAATTATTCAGTGTCCTATCACATTCCCAATTCTAACCAGATTGTCATTGTGCACGACACGTCGAATAGTGTCTCCTAGGCCTCCTATGTGGGATGGGTCAAGCAAAAATGGTAGGTTTCTAAAATGAGGCCCAAAGCCCAACATACGCTTTGTCTTTAAGATTTTAAAAACTTTCCATTGCCTGTAGTCGAACCCGGGCCTTTCTGGTGGGAGCCGAATATTTAACTAGACTAGACTACAACCGAATGTTAAAAATATTGCAATATTTTCCAAAGAAAGAATAAAAAACGCTGCTATTTCCTACCAACCATTAGCTTTCCATCGGTATCAGTGATTCATAACTCGTAATAGTAAGTATTCAACCCCGGGAAAGAGGGTTTAGCCACACTCAGTTACAATGGAGGCCATGAGATACATTGGCATTGGTGCTCCAAGGCTAGTTGCTCCTCCAATAATCCCCAGAAAATCTTCCAAACTTATTACCACCACCACCTGCTCCGCCAGCAGATGGGCCGATCGCCTCCTCGGCGACTTCCAATTTTTTAACACTACAGCCGACGCCTCCGACCTCCATAATTCTCTCTCCTCTTCCACCGCCACCCTCGCTCCTCCTTCCCCTCCCCTTATTTCCCCACCTGAGCGCTACGTGTCGATTCCTCTCCATTTCTATCAGGTAAGTTAATTCCTCTCGCACTCTAAGGAATTTGGATTTTCAGATAGACTAAAATTACAACTATATGAAAGGTGTTAGGAGCTGAGACACATTTCCTTGGAGATGGCATAAAGAGAGCTTATGAAGCTAAGGTTTCTAAACCTCCTCAATACGGATTCAGTCAAGACGTATTTATTAGCCGTAGACAGATTCTCCAAGCCGCATGTGAAACCTTAGCGGACCCTGAATCAAGAAGAGAATACAATCAAGGCCTCATAGATGACGAGCACGACACTATTATCACTCAAGTGCCGTGGGAAAAGGTATGTCACTCTCTCTTTATTTTGCTAATTTTTTAGGATTAAAGGAAAGGTGGAAAATGAATGGGCATTGTTGTAGGTTCCTGGGGCTCTGTGTTTGTTGCAAGAATCAGGGGAGAATGAGGTTGTTAATAAAATTGGAGAGGATTTGCTTAGGGAGAGGCTGCCTAAGTCATTCAAGCAAGACGTCGTGCTGGCTATGGCGCTTGCTTACGTGGATATGTCAAGAGATGCTATGGCATTGAACCCTCCGGATTTTATTAGAGGTTGTGAGATGCTCGAGAGAGCGCTGAAACTCTTGCAGGTATTGCGTTACATTTACTAAAAGTTTCATTGTTTAATGTAGTTATATTAAGTTACATTTTTCTTTTTTACATGGATGTAGGAGGAAGGGGCCAGCAGCCTTGCACCGGATTTACAAGCACAAATTGATGAGACATTAGAGGAGATCACTCCTCGGTATGTCCTAGAACTTCTAGCCTTACCACTTGATGATGAATACAAGATGAAACGAGCAGAGGGTCTCCAAGGAGTGTGCAATATATTGTGGGCTGTTGGTGGAGGAGGGGCTGCACCTGTTGCTGGAGGATTCACGCGGGAAGATTTCATGAATGAGGCCTTCTTGCGTATGACAGCTTCTGAGCAGGTAGTATGGATCAGCTTGCCTGCCATTACCTTATTATGTTTTGTGATGATATTGTTAATAATTTTTCCTTTTCATTTTTCATACGGAAGGTTGATCAATTTGTAGCCACACCAAAGCATATTCCACCAGAACATTTTGAACTATATGGAGTGGCACTTGCCCTTGTTGCTCAAGCTTTTGTTGGTAAAAAGCCTCATCTTATCCCAGATGCTGATAGGCTATTCCAACAGCTTCAAATGAAGCTAACAGTTCAAGGGAATGCTGTCCCTGTCTATAGTCCCAAACAAAACCACGAGATGGACTTTGCTTTGGAGAGGGGCCTTTGTTCACTTCTTGTAGGGGAGGTTGATGAGTGTCGTGCATGGTTGGGCTTAGACAGTCCTACTTCACCTTACAGAAACCCAGAAGTTGTTGATTTTGTGATGGAAAATTCAAAGGATGATGATCTCAAGGATCTTCGTGGACTTTGTAAACTGTTGGAGACGTGGTTGATGGAAGAGGTTTTTCCTAGATTTAGAGACACTAAGTACATACAGATCAAGCTTGGAGACTATTATGATGATCCTGCTGTCTTGAGATATTTAGAAAGAGGAGGTCATTCACCCTTGGCAGCAGCAGCAGCCATAGCACGGATTGGTGCTGAGGCTACTGCTGTTATTGACCATGTGAAGGCTAGTGCAATTCAGGCATTGCGGAAGGTGTTTCCTCTCAATAAGAAGGGTGAGAATATAGGATTCCCAGAAAATGCTGGAGTGAATTATTCTCTTTCTGAAGTAGAGGCAGAAGAGCCTGTGGAAGAGTATGATCCAGATAATGCCGCCATCAAAGCTGAAAGTTCTGGAAAAAATACTTATGGTGAAGTGCCTGAAGAAGAATTGATTACTGATAGAATAAAAGATGCAAGTGTGAAGATCATGTGTGCCGGTGTGGCTGTTGGACTAATGACTTTGCTGGGCTTGAAATATTTACCCACTTCAAATGGATCCTTTATTCGACGTAATGAAACTGGTTCAGCAATGGCCGTCAACACCATCAGTGTGGGTATGATTTAAAAATCCATTTACAATAGTCCAACCTATCAAATCATGATATAGTACTTATGGTCAGCTATTTAAATCTTAGTTCAACCATTCAACTCGATTTTATGATATTTTTTACTTCCTAGTGGTTGGATAACTACTCATTTGCCCTCTAATTTTTAGTAGAGCACCTGAAGACCTTTACCATCTTGACTATACCTGCTTTCTGCAGTAGAAGTGGTAATCAACTTTCTCCAGATCGTAGTATGCATTTAGTGGATGATATAGCATTGATGGATATCAGATAAGATTTGTTTCTTTATTTTTATGACATGCATATTGTGATACTAATCACATATTTGATCGTATCATGCTGTGTTTGTAGCAAGAACCTACCCTTTTTCCTTCAAATGAAACTTCCTTTTTTCTGTAAAGGTAACTCTAATTTTAGACTCATTGAACAGGATTGGCAATAGATGAAAAATCTGTCGAAGAATTGCCCAGAATGGATGCAAGGTCCGCAGAGGGTATAGTTCGTAAGTGGCAGAAGATAAAATCTCAGGCTTTTGGTCCTGATCACTCTCTAGAGAAATTGCCCGAGGTAAAAGAAATGGTGTTTATTTTTTTGCTTGATCATCGTGCCTCCTGTTGTCTTCATACTTCTGACCATGAGAACTACTACTAGGTTTTGGATGATCAGATGTTGAAAACATGGACTGATCGAGCAGCCGAAATAGCACAACTTGGCTGGGTATATGACTATACTCTGTTGGACCTGACCATTGACAGCGTGACTGTTTCTCTAGATGGGCGCCATGCTGTAGTGGAAGCAACTATCAAAGAATCCACGTGCTTAACGGATGCAGTTCATCCAGAGAACAATGCTTCAAACACCATGACCTACACAACTAGATATGAGATGTCACCTTCAAATTCGGAATGGAAAATTACTGAGGGAGCAATAATGATGTAAAACACGGCAGACGGCACCATGTAATTGTAAATGTAATTCCTTTTTCTGCTGTAGGTTTCAATAATTTCATTGGAGGCAATTTTCTTCCGACGTAAGTGTTAGTTTCATATATGCTTCTGTTGCTGTGAGCGTGACTAGCTGTAGCAAAATTCATCAATTCGGCTTGTTTTCCATTATATCTGGGCTTTAATTTTTCTTCAGCGCAATTGCTAGCTGGCACAGACAATGGAGAACATTGAATAATGTTGTCAACTCGATCAAACATTATTTCAATTTTTACATAAACAGGTAAAAATAAATAACATTTGTTTTTTAAAAAATAAAAAAATATAATTCAATTTTATTAACTCGGCACCTCTATAGAAGCTAATGGCTGCAAACAAGGTAATAATAGTAATTCCATATTTCCTTAGCTCCTATGTATGTTCTAAAGTAGCAGAATCAACGGGTGAAAAAAAAAATTCTGCGACTCTAGTCAGCTTAGAAACCGTATTTTTAAATTTTACAACAAAGAGAACTCAAAACATTCAAAAAGAGAACTCAAAACATTCAACTATGCAAGGTAAAACTGCCAAGAAAGAGCCTTCAACTCTGCATCAGATGGGTGGTCAGAGAAACTTCTCTCCCTCCAACAAGCTTTATAATAGTGAGGACATGTTGTCTCTCCAGCTGGAAGATTTCTGGGTTGATGACGGGGTTATGAAACTGAGTCCAAACATCTCTTTCGGGGCATAACGTGGCTCTACAAACCCAACCAACTTAGCAACAAACAGGGAGCTCTCCCTCATATGTTTCATGTCTTTTGTGTCCGTCCATAAACGGCGTGTCAACTGTAGGCTTCTCTGCTTCGTGTCTAAGTCAATACCCCACCTCAGGTAAAGTTCCTCTCTTTCCCTTTTTGTGAACTTTTTCTGTATTTGTCTCGCTAAATATTCCCTTTCGCGGTTCAGAGCCTTCAAACTATCCACAGAAAAAAGAATGTTAGAAATAATTATTACACGTTCTGCACTGGATTTGCATTTTGCTCGTGCTATTGCAATTCTTACTATTTGTGTGGATTAGCAAGATTACCTTGAGGCTGGTGAGACTATCTTAGTATCTATCATTGCGTTAGTCCCACGTGCAGATGTGTCCTTCAAAAAGTACAATCTTCTAAGCTCTACTTCCATGTAAACATTGTCAGAAGGATCTCCTTTGAAGAGCAGGAAGAAATAACTTCTGTGGACCAATGGGACGTTGCATTTGACCCATAGGTCAATTATCTTTCTTCTATATCTTTCAAATTTTACGGCCCAATTTGAATGGTTTTGCCTATTGCCATGGCCTCTCTCTGCACCTCCATCTCTGATATTCCTCGGGACAGCCCTAGTTGGTACTTCCGGAACCTAGAAGAGCATGAGATGCATATGAACTAGAGAACAAAGAGAATAAAACAGTGTGTGAAAGGTTTGCTTTCTCACCGGAACATCACCAATTTGCTCCTCTGATTGAGGGTTAGACATTACGTTCATTCTTGCAACGAAATCAAGGACACTGGTAGTATCATCTACATCTACATCTATCTCTTTGATAGTCTCTTCTTCTTCTTCTTCTGCAGAATCACTACTAATGGATTTTGTTGAATCTTTCCTACACATACTTTCAATTTTTATATAATGCTTTAATTCTGGGAGTTTTTTCTCTATTTCTTCCGGTTTTTCTGGAAGTTTTTGCTCTATTTCTTCTGTTTTTTCTGGAAGCTTTTGTTCTACTGCTTCTGGTTTTTCAGAAGATTCCTCTTCAGGTTCTGGTCTTTCAAAAGAGTCCTCTTCAGGTTCTGGTTTTTCAGAAGATCCTTCTTTGGGTGCAGCAGGTGGTGTATCCTCATCCTCTTCTTCCTCTTGAGACCAAAAATCAGATGGAATAGTCATAACAACTGATTTCCTACTTCTGCTTCTAATCCATGTCAAACCTTTAGAGCCAGAAGCACCTGCTTCGTTCGAAGGAGATTGTAAACGGCTGATGGTGTCATGCAATTCCTGAATTTTTCGCTTCAGAGAATCATAAGAGTCAAATGAATCGTTATGATTCAACTCTTTATCTTCATCCTGCATTGGTGGTGCTGCACCTTCATCCATTGATTCTATCGTGGTCAACTGTAAATTTACCTCTTTTTCTTCAGAACCAGATAACGACATGTCACCTTCTGCTCTACTGTTCATATTGGCTTCCTCTGCTTCAACACATCGAACTTCCTTGCAGATATCTTCAGTTTCTTCATCCTTTCTTGGAGAAATGTTCTCCCAACCGCGGCATGAATCAAGCCCAGAAAACTGTGGGGTGCTGTCATCCAGCAGAAAATTATCTTCAGGATCTGGAATATCTAGGAGATGTCTGGAAGGAGTAACAACACTGGGGTCATCAAAATCCTTGTTGTTTCTTAAAACACCTTCAGGATTGATCACTTCTGACGATTCCGATGCTGAATTTTCTTCTGCTTTTGTAAGTCGATCCTCTCCAACTGATCTTAGCAAACTCTCAATACGAGCTTGTGCAAGATCACGCTGCCAAGTTAAATCTTTAATCTCCTTTTTCATCTGCAATATATCCTCATTTAAGAGAAAGCAGTATCAACAGCTTTGGCATAACGAAAGTAAAAAAATTCAGCCACAATTAGTATGGCTTTTATCCAATAAAAATTAATGATCATAATGAGTATTAACCTGTTCAATCAGAACTTCTTTCTCTCTTAGTAATGCAGCAGTATCACCTGTGGCAGATATTGATCCCATGTCCATTAAACGGCTCTCCAGCCTTGTTAGTTCTTTTTGCAATTGCTTTACCAAAGCCTTATCTGACATCAACACATTGACCTGTGCATTAGTAGTCACCTCTTTGGCACAGCTTGCAAACAAGAGGGTGTTTCTTGTTTGCTCAACATGATTGCGCGATGGGCTTATCGTGCAGATCATGGCAGTTCTAGCATTGCCTCCTAATGAGTTATGCAGTATGCGTGTTAGTTTAGAGTCTCTGTAAGGTATGTGTCCATTTCTTCCCTTGCTGCATTAATCATTGAAGCATGCTTTGTCATAACACAAGATGTACCAGCCATTGTTCTTGATTTACAAATTTTGACTGCCAATTAAAATAAAATTTGAAAATTCCCACCTTAATTTACGAATTACAGTTCCCAGGGTCAGTAAACTGCGATTTATGTGGGAACCTTCTTTCAATCTCACACCAGCTGCGAGTGTCTGTGAAGCACGCTCGCTCCCAGCGAGATCAACAAAATTCTACCGAACAAAACCAACTTAAGTTTTCTTTCTATATTTTCTGAAAAATTTTGTCCGACAAGACACTTGGTATCATAATATTAAGAGGAGAGAAGGAAAGGGGGTGGGGACAATTACTCCATACCACTGTAGCTGTGAGGGTGCTTGAATTTGCAGCTCTTGAATATTCATAGGCAGCGCTTTCAACTGTCTGGGAGGTATCACCATTTGATTAAAAGAGAGAGATAAAAAAAATAGAGTAACAGATAAGTGTGATACACAAGAAGCCTACCACTCTTATAATTTGATGAGATCTGGAGCTGTTCTCATTCAGAGTGGTCTCTCCTATTTGTCTTTGAGCTGCAAGTAAGTCTCATTTGGTAAAAACAAAGTAAACATACATAAAGGCAGTTTTCTCTATCTTGATGCCATTACCTTCACACAAGGAAAGGAGCTCTTGAAAGTGGTTCCAATCTATTAGACTCTCCTCTATAAGTTTCTCGACAACAGTCCCTTTCTGTGGAAATGAAACTGTTATATTTTGTGTATTCTTCCCCAAAAAAAAAAAAATTGTTGCATTCTCAGCAAATATTCAGATTTGGGGAAACAAAAAAAGCACAGTATCACCTCTGGATCATCAAGGAGTCTAAGCGGAGTACTGTCTGCGCTAAGAAGATCTCTGACAGCTTCATTGTAAATCTCCATGGCAGAGAATTTCAATACGAATTCTCTTTCCTTGTGCTGTGATTTATGTACATTTAACAAAAAGCATCTCGTTAAGTATTCCAGGGCATAAGGTGGGATAAGCTTCAGAAACATATGTTCTATGAAGTGTGTGTGTGTGTGTATAAAATATATAAACTAATTTTTACATTTTTCTTTTCACAATATACCTGTTCTATGTATTGATATATGTCAGCCATGGCACATTCAGTAATTCCACTCATTGTATATGTTTTTCCGCTACTTGTCTGCCCATATGCAAAAATACTTGCTGGATATACATACAATTTAACCAGTGTTAAAAATTTCATCAGACCCTCCAGAGCTACAATATTAAACAATAACAAGAAGGTAACTCACAGTTAATGCCACTAACTGCTGCAAGAGCAATTTCTTTGGCTCCTCCCTCGTATACCTGCTTTGTGGGGCATTCACTTCCATATACTCTGTCTAATAAAAAAAAAAAAAAAAGACATAATTATAATAATGCTGCTAAGAGCAATTTCTTTGGGCTCCTCCCTCGTCTATACCTGCTTTGTGGGCATTCACTTCCATATTACTCTGTCTAATAAAAAAAAAAAAAAAAAGACCATAAATTATAGAAGCAATTGCTTGAGGGTGGGTATCGATTAATGGTAAGGTCCTGATGAAACAGCCTCTCTGTTAAAAGTAGGGGAAGGAACGCATACCAAATGTATTTTAAGCAGTAGGGACCATGGAAAAAAAAAAAAAAAAGACATAATTATAGAAGCAATTGGCTTGAGGGTGGTATCGATGTAATGGTAAGGTCCTATGAAACAGCCTCTCTGTAAAAGTAGGGGAAGAACGCATACCAAATGTATAAGCAGTAGGGACCATGGAGCGGTCAGGCATGTTGCTCTTGAAAATAATGGTGGTATCGTTAATGCATTCCCAGTCACTGACATCGTGTCTCGCAATTTCTTTCTCGTTCAAAGGCCTCATTCTAACACAAACAAAAATTCTCTCTTCTCCTTGTATATCCCCAAACATTGACTCGTCTCCGCCCATTGATGAGCCAATGCTCATTGTCTCGTCTCGTCCCTTTTGACTCATTTTCTTCACAAAACAAACAACCAAATGTACTCAATTTAATAGATTTTTGGTTTCTGATGTATTAAGTAGTATGTTTGTATGTATTTTAATTTCACAAAATACTTCAATCTGTTTTCTTCTCTTTTTTTTTCTCCGTTTTCGTCTCGGTTATTATCTGTTTGAGACGAACAGAGAAAGAGCAGAAACAGATCAATCAGCCAAATAAACCGATTGAAAATCAGATAAGTTTTGACTGAGACCTTTTTCTGTTCTCTCTCTGTTAGTTTATGTCCCAGGGAGGAGATGACGAGGGAAAGAGGAGAGAAGAAATGGCTGAAACTGTAAAAATGGAAGGAGACGACAGAGCCGTTGCTCTCTCTCTTCCTCTCGCTCTCTCCCTTCTCTTTTCCCTTTCAATTGGATCAGTTACAGAGGAGCCACTAGAAATAAACTAAAATAGGATCAACTTACCGTTTTAGCCTCCACGATTTTCCCGCGCATAAAAGCCATCTGGGATTGGTATTAGTTGTATTGTATGGTAATAAATAATATTACCCAATTAATTTTAATACCACAATCTATTATTTACCTTCGTTTTCTTTTCTTTCTTAGTTGGGGAATGGGTAAAATATAGTGTTGACTTCTTTTTTAACGGTTAATTTTGTTAACTGACATTTGACACAATGTTACAGCCTTTCACCTGAAAATTTACTCAAATTTCAAAAAACTACTATTTGAAGCAAAACAAAAATTTGATGGCTTTCCTTCAAAGTGTTCACAACACAAATGTGCAAACAGCATTATATTAGCAATTGCTTTTCTTAAAAAAAAAAAAAAATTATGGTAGGAAATATTAGTTTTCAGGGAAATTTGAGAAAATTGCAAGTAAGCATCCAAACGAAGTAATTTGAATTATAATTTATTAAAAATGACAACAAATTTTCTTTTGCTGTTTTAGGGTATTTTATTTATTCCGATTAATACATTTGTGAATAATTTCAGGGAAAACATATAACATAACATTAGGTGGCTTTGAAATATCACAAAAATTTTAATTAAAACGTTGTGTGATGGGCAATAGACCATTTGAAAACGACATTTACAGATTCCAATTGCTTTATTAAATTAAGCATGCTATGTAAAAATTGAAACGATGGGTGGCCATTCTGAATGGCCAGTCGTTCATTCGCTAGTGTAGTTTAAAAAGTTGTTTCCAATTTGCCGTTTCTACGACTTAGGGTCGTTTCTAGGCATTTACCCGTACCTTTTAAAAACTGGCGAGTTGTCTGTTATGGTTGGACCGACGTCGGTCGTTCAGTTGTTATTATCACAAAATCGTTTCAATATTTTTGTAAGACATTAGTTTTTAATTCATAGTCTTTAACAGACGACAGAGTCGTTCAGCTTGGGAGATAAGTAATTTTGGACCTGTTGGTGAGTTGAACGGTAGTTTCTACTTTCTAGTTTCTATCCTTTAAAAGTTATCTGAGTACGATCATGCAAATTAAAGTTACTTCAGCGTCAAATTTTCAGGTTTTCACCATTCAGCCACATGTTTTCTGTTTACAAATAATTGTTTGCCAAAAAAAAAAATCTCAGCATCCTTTGAATTTTGAACCTCAAAGGCATTTTTATTTATTTATTTATTTCGGCTAAGGTTTTATATATTTCTTATATTTAAAATTCACTGAACAAGTCCTCCATTGGTTTCTGATGTGCAACAGAATATTATGGACCGGCCTTCCATTTATTCACATTCAATCAACATATTAATATTTATTACACAGAGCAGATAGAATAAATTAGTTATGTTATGGATATATTAAATTTCAACAAATATTATTACGCCGTTGAATGAGCATGCAAGACGGGAAGTGTTTCCAGCTCTATCATCCAAAGGTCTGTAAACAGGTTCAAGCCCAGCCCGAGGCAAGCTCGTTAAATGATTAAAATTTAAGTTTAGAATTTATATTTATCAATAAAAATAAAAATATAATATTTATAAAAACTAATCTCTACTGCAGTTTTGCCTAGCCAAAGCCAGAGCCAGTCCACGTAAGGAAATGATAGTTGCACCCACGTAAGCCAGCTGGCAATCCATCCCACCTTTCTTTTTCTAATGCCACACCATAAGCAAATCAATCACCCAAAATGAGAAATTAAATACTAATGCAACAGACCGCTGTATTGTGGGGACCGATAACCCCTTCCATCACTCCTAACTAAGGGACAAATCTACCCTATGCTCGTCTCCTTCCCCATTAACCTTTTCCTTTTCTGCTGACCAGGAATTGCTATCAACATTGGCTATAATCCCCTAATTTAAAAACCCTAATTAAAGGAATTAACAGCTCAACAGTGTAACATTATCTATCTAATATATTGAGAGGCACATTATCATCTTCTCGTTCACTCTCCAGTTTACAAACCGGAAACCTAAACGAGTTGCCAAATGACAACGAGAGGGAGCAGATCAGAGAAAGTTAAGCGAATTTTCCAGAAATTCGATTCTAATCGAGATGGAGGACTCAACAGAGAAGAAATGGCGGCTTTGGTTGTCGCTGTGAATCCTAGAGTGAAATTCAGCGATGAGCAAATCAACGCTATTCTTGATGAAGTGTTTCGTACTTACGGCGAGTTCATCGATGGCGAGAAAGGTTTAACCTACGATGGTCTTCTGCGTACTTACGATGACGGAGCCGGTGATGTTGATCGAGACTTCGACGCGCTTGAGCTCGAGCTTAATATGGACGATAGTAAAGGGATCTCGATTGCATCTCAGGCGTCTTCCTCTTCAATTTTGGATGAAAGGACTATAGAGTCGCAGAAGAAGCAGAGGACTGCTGCGTGGGCGGTTTCTCCTAATCATGGGATTGTTTTTGATGATACATGGAAAATTGTCGATGATTTGGAGATTTTGGTGAAGAGATTAAAAGCCAAGCAAGCAAAAGATGGGAAATTGAAAGGTGACAATTTTGATGCGTACTCGGATGCTGGTTGGTCGAGGGAGTTGGGCCCATCTTCGGAGATCTCGGATAAGAGGATATTTTGGGAAGAGTCAGGGCATGATTATGCAGTTTTCGTCAAGGAATTGGGGGTTTTAAGAAGCCGTGCTGATGGGGCGAGATCAAGAGATGAGGCGTTTGATGGGCATATGGCGATTGGGAGGGTTTTGTATGAGCACCAGTTGTTTAAGGAGGCATTGGTGAGTTTTAAGAGAGCTTGTGAGTTGCAGCCTATGGATGTTAGGCCACATTTTAGAGCTGGGAATTGCTTGTATGTTCTTGGGAGATATAAGGAAGCTAAAGAGGAGTTCTTGTTGGCGCTTGAGGCAGCTGAGGCAGGTGGGAGTCAGTGGGCTTACTTACTCCCTCAGATATATGTCAATCTTGGGATTGCACTAGAAGGCGAAGGTATGGTTTTAAGTGCTTGTGAATATTATAGGGAAGCTGCTATTCTTTGTCCCACTCATTTTAGAGCTCTGAAACTTTTGGGTAGTGCTCTCTTCGGGGTAGGCGAATATATGGCAGCTGTTAAGGCCTTAGAAGAGGCCATCTTTATGAAGCCGGATTATGCTGATGCCCATTGTGATCTGGCTTCTGCATTGCATGCCATGGGTGAGGATGAGAAGGCTATAGAGGTTTTTCAAAAGGCTATCGATTTGAAACCCAGTCATGTGGATGCTTTGTATAATTTGGGTGGGCTGTACATGGATTTGGGTAGATTTCAGAGAGCTTCAGAGATGTATACCAGGGTGTTAGCCGTGTGGCCAAACCATTGGCGGGCGCAGCTTAATAAGGCCGTCTCATTGTTGGGGGCTGGTGAAACTGAGGAAGCCAAGAAAGCTTTGAAGGAAGCCTTGAAAATGACAAATAGGGTTGAACTGCATGATGCAATATCACATTTAAAGCAGCTGCAGAAAAAGAAAGTAAAGCCAAATGGAGGTGCTAATGGGGAGGGAGCTTTTGTTGTTGTGGAACTCTCAAAATTTAGGACAGTGAGTGGAAAAACTACATTGAGACAGGACTTAGCCAATGCTCTTCAAATTAGGACTTTTCAAAGGATTACCAGGTTGGGTCGTTGTGATGTGGAGCTTTTGAAGAAGGAAATGAATGAAACCGATGTGCCAGTATCTTACTCTGGTGGTGGTGTTCCAGAGAAATCAATACGAAAACCTAACTTGGAGGAAATCCTCCAGAGGTTACTTAATTTCCTGAAGCCTGAAACTTTTCAGGGGGCTGTCAAGGCTATAAATGAGAGGATTCTCTCTGTTTTGGACGACACAGGCTCAGGCAGGGTAGATTTGGGCATGTTTTACGCTGTTCTAGCTCCTATTTGTGGTGGCAGTCCTGACAAGCGGAAACGGATAGCTTTTGATGCACTTTTGTGGCGTCCTGCGAATGAAGGTAGTTCTCAGATTAAAAAGGTTGATGCTGTTGGTTATATAAAGTTGCTGAGAGCTATTTATGTTCCTTCTCATGGTCTTAGTGAAATGTTAGAAGTTCATGGGGAAACGGACTCTTCAATGGTATCTTTCAATGATTTTCTTGTGATGTTTGATGATCCTGATTGGGGTTTTGGTATCATGTCAACTCTAGTAAAGCTTGAAACTGGAGATAGGAATCGCCATGGAAACCACGTCTGCTCAGTCTGCCGCTACCCAATTATTGGTTCCCGCTTTAAGGAGATGAAATCACATTTTAGTCTATGTAATCAGTGCTATAGTGAAGGAAAGGTGCCTCCTGCTTTTAAGCAGGATGAGTACAAATTCAAAGAGTATGGAAGTGAGTCTGAAGCTATGAAAGATAAGTGCATGTGTTTTACTTTGCAATCTCATAGTGATTGATGGCACATTCACTTAAGGATATATTGTTGATTTTGTACTATCCTGTCATAAAATTCTTGTATTGTGTGAATTATATTAGCTTGTTTATGTATTCAGTTGTCATTAACACCACTTTGTACAATAAGTCATTTGTTTGATCTCTCAGATCCTGTTTCCAATAGGTTGTAGACATCTCTTTTTTCATCCTTATGTTAAAAATAGATGTTTGAAATTTTGTATGATACCTGTACATTTCCTGTTACCCTTAAACATTATATGATTTGGGTGCGTGTGAGTTTGTATCCTTTCTGATCCAGCACCTTAAATCTCGGATATTTATTGTTTGATTGCTGGAACTTCGAATGAAACCAACATTGCAAAATGGAGGAATGTATTCTAGTTTTTTTGCATCTTAATGGTGTCATCAGTCTCACAAATAAGACAGAGACAGAACTATGGTACATGTAAGTGTGTAACATATCAATGAGGGGTTCATAAGTGCGAGCAGGACAAGGTTCATTTTCTTTTTGAAACTTTTGGTAGCTGTCTAGTAGATAATGTATGTTGGATTAGTTGTCAGCTGTAATGCTTGAAATAGTACACTTACCGGTAGTTGGGACCTAATACTTGGCAGTAAAGTTGCCATTTTCCTTTATGAAGCTTATGCATTATGATTGTTGTTCGAAGTTTATACTGACCAGGATCTTTGTAATAACTATTAAATAAAATTATTAATAATATCAAGTGTTATTTTCAGTTTCTATTATTTATTTGTTTATATATATATATATATATATATCCCCGGTATATTCGTTCTAGATTAGACCACTATACAAATAACCATTATTAGGAAATTTTTAGGGTGATTATACTATCATATAAATGTCAATATTTAGGATACTCGTAGTCCAACCGGTTCTTTCAACCGAGAGAACCGGTCGGACTACCAGCAACAGAATATTTATTTTTTTTCATAAAAGGTTAAAACATATTCAAACAAATATTTTTAAAGTAAAGTATTTATTGTAATCTGAATCGGATATTCCAATAGTTTCAGCATATATTAGCAAATCAGATGAGTCGCACTTTTTAATTATTTATTAAGGAATACACACACGAAGCACCTCCTAACCAACTTTATGATGCATTAGGTCAAAGACTAAGTATCATTATTATTCTTCCCTTCTGTTACAATAATTATGAACACCAACATTAACCTTTAATATAAAAGGAAAACCTATGATTGTTACTTTGACTCGTTTTTGTCAACGCTATCATGCAAGAAACAAATTTTAGCTTAATGATTTTTTATCAGATGATCGAAAAAATAAATTGACCTTCAAGACATCAAGGCATAATAATTATATCCATTTAGCTCATGAATGAAAGTAATCTTATTGATTAGGAATTTTTCTTCTCTTCTTTGAAACCAGCCCGTTATTAAGGGATAAGATGGGCATCATATGCATGCTGCAAGGCCAGTGACCAAGTTCCCTTCAATAAATATACGTGCAAGAAATAAGTCATGTCATGCACAGGGTGTGAGAGAAACAAGTTCATTTTAAGCGCTACTTCTAGCTAATGCAAAGACAGCTTAATCTCCAGATTTATCATAAACCACAGGTATTAATAAATTATTACATTAAATTGCAGAGTTAGTGAACAACTGCATGAGAGGCTCAAAGAAAAGCAGTTGCAGACAGAGTCATACTTATTAGCATGACAATCTTGAACGGGAGGTCAGTTGTACACATTTTATACATGACAACGATGGCTATAATGATACTGCTGCTAATTACAGAATCAGAATCAAAACCATTATCAGTGGCATTCTCGCCAAAATTACCACCAGCATCTCTTTCCTTCCAGCCAGTCAGAGACCATGAGAAGCAGGGCGTCAGCAAGAAGCGGAGGAAACATAGATATAGAAAAGACTACCAGATCCACCCAGAAGATGTGGAAGAAGATTATGGCTATTGGAATCCTCCACCTAGACTAGGTGGAGGAGATTTTGCTCCAATTCCCCACGGAGAAGTTTCATGAATTTATCACATAATGTTGCTTTTGTTTCCACTAAACATTATGGTTTAGTTTCATTAGTGTCATGACATAATTTACTATTAAATTTCATAGATGTAGCTGTTTAAATAAGTGGAAGCATTCCATCTGGTTCCTTGTTAGGGTGAGACAGAGCAAGAGTCTAGTAGTCTGTCCTTTTTTTTTTTTTTTTTTTTTTTTTGTGTCATGACATAATTTACTATTAAAGTTCATGATGTAGCTGTTTAAATAAGTGGAAGCATTCCCATCGCGTCCTTGTTAGTGTGAGACAGAGCAAGAGTCTAGTAGTCGTGTCCTTTTTTTTTTTTTTTTTTTTTTTTTTTTTTTTTTTTTGTGTGTTATGCACACTAGCTTCCTACTTCCTCTTCCTCTTCTTCTTGTCCTCCTTTTAACCGCCGGTTATGTAAGATGGGGCAAATGACAATAACAACATTGTTTGTTACCAAACACCACAACTTGCATAACCGGAAATTAAGCCAAAGCCATTTCATCTCAAACACATTAAAATCTCTTTGCAAACAGAGAAAAGAATATGAAGATATTAGGCACAATGTAAAAGTAACAGACAAAACAAATTAATGGCATACATTAAGCCAAAGCCATTTCATCTCAAACACAGATATTAGGCACAATGTAAAAGTAACAGACAAAACAAATTAATGGCATACATTAAGCCAAAGCCATTTCATCTCAAACACATTAAAATCTGGAGGTAAGTTCAATTTGTGCTCATCTAAAAATCAAGATGATAGCCATAGGCTTCAGAAACTCACTGATTTTCAGTGTTATAACATTATCAAATAACCTTTCTCACAGGAGAACAGCAAAAAAAGATTGACTATGCAACTTTATATTCTACCTGAAAGTCAAGGGCGGAGCTATGATTTGGCACATTTTCTTGTAAAAATGATGTTCAAAGTGCTCTCCTTCTGTTGGCTTTGGAATGATGAGTTAATCGTCCTTGAATACCACATTGCTTATGCAATAATCTGACACCAACTTACCTATATGAACATAAGAGGAAAAATCAAATTCAACTGTAGCCAACCTCAAGGAATTTCATTTATTTTATTTTGCAGAGTATCTTGGATCGAGAGGAATGGAGGATTGACACCAAGTAGAGTGGATTATGATTTAGTTGGTTCAGTATTTTGCAGTGTGTAAAAAAGATAAAATGTACTATTCACGAAAGGGTCCAAACTAAACATGATTAACAGGTTAGATTGAAGGCAACCTAGGTTTTATTTCACGGCACCCACAATCTACTTGTAGCAGTACAGCAAACGTACGAATATTGTTGAACTGGAAGATGGAAAAGCTAATTAATTCTTCATAGAGGCCGGAAAAGTCCACTAAGGCCTCAGCCCAAATTGGTTTTTAAGAAAACACAACTAGTTTACGCGACATAAATATCTACGAACAGTGGAGGAATCACAAGAATTCAGGGCTTTGCACTAGGCTTCCTATCACAACCAATAAGCAGAGCAACTGGACTTCTCTTAACACTGAGAAAACCTCCAGAAAGTTCTGGAGATCAAGACTTCAACAACAAATTGGAGTATCAATTGCTCAAGCCAGGGGTTACCCAAACCTAGAATAAAAAACATGGATAAAGCCTTTGCTGTCAGGCTGCCTTTTGCATACGTTTGTTATTTTGTCATTCTCATGCTTAAACTTTCCATCTCCTAAAGGAGAGACCATCAAACTCTTTTCAATGTACTTTCTATTAGAATGAAAAATTGGGTAAATAAAATTCCAGAAATCCACAACTCAATTGTTAGAATTCAAACAACAAAGCTACCTCAATAATCAACATACTCATAAAAGATGAATTGATGATGGGCCAGCTATAGCAGCAACTCTTTGAGCACGCTGTGCTTCACCTCGGTAGATCCCCTTCATTTCTTTCTTCAAACGTCTAGCTTCACGCCTTTCCTCCTTTATAGCAGCCTGCATATAGAATTATAACATCATAATCTAAGTTCAAATAAATGATGTGATTAAACCAGGAAATAGACTGTAATTGACATTTTTGTTTTTGGATAAGAAAATTGTTCGCCTAAAAGTCATTGTAAGTACACTTACAACTGGAAGGATATTTTCATCTTTCACCAGTTCCAAATGCATTACATAATGACTAAAGAACTGACACTCAATGAAAGGGCTCAAACAAACAGCAAAAATATACCTTTCTTTCTTTCTTTTCCTCCTTTGATTCCTGGCCATGTTGCTTCCTCTTCACAGGCTCAGTCCTTAAGCCAGGCACAGCTTTTGCTTTTTCCACATCAGATTTTATACCATGAGGCAAGAAGTCTACAGGAAGCTTCTCTTTCCCTCGAAGGGTTATCACATGACTGGTGGCATTTAAAGCACCAGAGACAGTTTCAGCTATCTTCTTCCTTCTAGCAATACCTGGTGCTTCAATTTTAGCAGGGTGGTTGTCAAGATTTGAATATGTAGAGATGATAGTCTCACAATCCCACTGTTCTGAATCATCACTACTTTCTTGGACAATGACAACATCTTCATTATCATCCTCATTTTCATACTTCTCTGCATATTCTGCACAACGGCGAATGACATCAGCTGCTGATTCTAGAATTTCTTTACTTTTTGGTCTATCACTGCCATGCAACAAATCTGCAGGAACTGCGTATTTGTCACCAAGATCCAAGTCATCCATTGCACTGTCATTAAGAACATTGTTGAGCTTATTAGCAAGAGATTCATCTTCTTCAGCTTCATAACCACCATACTCGCCATCTTCATCATCTGTGGCATATTCTTGAAGTTCAAGCTGCAGAGCACAAAATATTGTTATAATAGAGGACTGAATTCATGAAAACAAGATATATATGCCTGCACATTAGGTGCAGCATAAAGCAACACGAACATACTTATGAAGGAAAACAAAAATCTAAATTTTGGATTTCAGGATGTTAACAAAATAATTGAAAGGGGTGAACAAACAAAATAATTGAAAGGTGTGAACAAACAAAATAATTAAAAGGGGTGAACAGACGTGTCTTTAGATATGTTAAAGTTCTAGGTAATGACTCCTAAATCGTCCTTTTAATCCTTGTAAAATAAGAATCCAAAATAATTCATAATCTGGCTGTCATAATTTGATTTAAGCATTCCTACATACTAAAAAAGGAACAGAAATGTCAAATAATTGTTCAACAAGCAGTGTCTCACCATATCAAATTGTTCATCAAGAGGACGGCAAACTCGCAGGTTTCCCCCAGCAAAATCATTTCCTACTTCTATTTCCTTGTCTACAGCGCCATTATCCAATGCAGTTTCTACATATTCACTGGGTTCCTCAATCAAATTGTTGACATCCAAATCAGCACCTTCTTCAGGAAGATTTGCACGAACAACAAAATCCTCCTCCAGGTCCTCATCATCAGAACCAAACCGCGATAAATCACTGTCATCAAGCAATGCAGCTACTTCAGGATCCAACACTCTCTGCAACTTAACTCCAACAGTTCTTGACGCCACACTGTAAATCGACTTATCATTCGTATCATCAGTTTTCACCTCAGATACCCGAACTCTTGAAGCATCATAGGCCTGAAAAGTCAAAATCAAATGACAATCAATTTCACCGTATTTTTTTCTCATTGAAAAAAAATAATAAAAAAAAAGCAGTAATGGAACCTATTAGTTAGACTACAAAACGAAATCTGACCAACCTTAACATCGCGAGGAAGCTGATCAATATTAGCTTTAGGATTGCGATAAAAATATGAGCCACCACCAGTATTCTTAATCTCCCTTAAGTGAAGCAAATAATTATAGCCATCATCAGGAAACCCTAGCTCCAAAATTTCCTTCCTCACGCGCTCAGGCAAAGGCTGCGCTTCTGCAGACGAAGCTCCTACAAATCCCCCTACATATTTCATCGAACTACCCAAAACCCTATGATTATCATCTCCGCAATCGTCGGCATCATCTGGCGCATCAGCGAAAATGGAAGTCGGATCGTCATCGTTCTGGCCATTGACGGAGATACTATCGGGGTTATCTCCGTCAAAGAAAGTGTCCGGCAAGTAGAGATTGTTGTCGACTCGGACGAAAACTCGGTCATTTCCCGGTGTTTCATCATAATTGGGATCAGTTGAGTCGCGGGCCAGTAATTGGAACGTTGCAGATTTCTTCTTGTCGATAAATTTCTTTTTCTTCCCCATTCTGTGAGATTAGTTAATAAGCGGTATTTGTGAGATGTGCAAATATGGTGGATTAGAGAAGCAAATACGATTGAAGCAGTGGAGATAATCGTGAGGAATAAATTTTATAAACCCTAACTAGGAGCAAAAGTCTGGATATAAACCCTAGACGACGAACTGTGAGTTTTAAAATATTATTTATTTTTAAAAGTAATTATATTTTATATATGTGTTTTTTTTAGGTGGGAAAAAATAATTCCGTTGCCGGGAATCGAACCCGGGTCTTTCGGGTGAGAGCCGAATATCCTGACCGACTAGACTACAACGGACCGTTGTACTTTGGTTTAAAATATACGCTTATGAAGGAGTCTAAATAAAAATCTTCTTTCATACTAAAAACTGGGCATGACAAACAAGAATTGCAACCAGGAAGATCACATAAGCAAGGATTGTGCGAGTCCTATATGATAATCTCTCAAAAGTGCGGTGATGAGGGCCACAGATTTCCCAGCCGTTGATTCTGGATATGCTGCTAGTACACAAGTAAATCTTCTGTTTTGCTTTGCGATTGTAAGGCATATATCTTTGACATCAATGAAGTCACTTATAACTCAAATGATTATTATGCTCAGAACATGATACTATAGGGTGAATACAAAAGGACCAAGCTTTGTATATTCTGGTAGCTCGAGCCTGGAGCCTGACCTGATTTATTTATATAATAATGCCCCAAAATATTAAACAGACAACAAAGTCTGACAAGAAAAGGCAGGTTCTTGAAATTTAAAGGGATCCCAATAAGATAATGGGGGCATGAATGAGTGCAGTGTTTCTTAGTATTAATATAGTATGTTTTAAACAATGCCTTAAACCTGGAAAAGGCACTTTTTATATGGCTACTAATTGCTATTATTTTTCTGCAATCCCATCCTTATTACTGCCTTTTAAAAGAAACTAATGAATCAACATTCTTATTTGCTCATTCTGTAGTATATAATCAAAGCGTTTGTATAAAATAATTTATTTTGCAGATAGAATATATATGGACGCATGCATGATGGCACCAGCATAAGGGAATCAATTTTTATCCCTTTGCAAGAAACATTATGTACAGGTAAAACCAAACTACCCCCACCATCTCTCTCTCTCTAATCTCCATGCACTGCAACTTCCTGTACACACTTTATCTCAAACGTCATTTCCAAGCAAGAGACAACAGAAATTAGTTAATGCAGGCAAGTCTTATCCATTAAATAAATCATAGTCTTATCTAGTAATTTAGATGCAATAGGAATGCCTAAACTGGGGTTCTAATTGTTTTGGAAATCCTTTAATTTTTCTAATTAAATTTCGTTTTATTACAAAATTCTTATTTAATGTCAAGAATACTTTTACCTTTGGTTAACAGGATTGGTTATGGTTTGAGGATTATGTGTGGTGTGCCCGACTCCTTGCAAGTTGCAGAGTGGGGACAAAAGTGTGCCTTAAGGCATGTTTTCCCCACTTTTGAGAGAGAGCTTAATTGTTATTGGTTTACTTTTAGAGATCTGGATCAGCTGGAGCCCAAAATCTAGCTGGCAGGAAGCCATTTATATAAACCTATATCCAGAGATTGCATATGCAATGCAACATTTGAACATTGCAAGTACATAGTGCTAGAGAAGATGGAGACACTTACAATAAGATGGTTATGGGCTTTGTTTTTTCTAGCAATGGTGGTTGTTGAGCTGAAAGCTGATCAAGTTAAAAACGGAACTGCTCAAGTTAACGCCACTTCCTTAAATCTTCCTAATAACCTTCCTCTAGATAGCAGTGCACAAGGAAGTCATAACACAACTGAAGTTGTGGTTAACAACGAGAAAAGATATAGTGGGTATTACAGAGGAGGTGGAGGTGGAGGTGGAGGTGGAGGTGGGGGTGGGGGTGGAGATCAAGGAAGTCATAACACAACTGAAAGTGTGGCTTAACAACGAGAAAAGAATATAGTGGGTATTACAGCGGACGGTGGCAGGTGGAGGTGGAGGTGGAGGTGGCGGGGGAGAGGAGGTCGGCTGGTGGTGGGGGGGGGGGCGGTGGCGGGGGCGGTGGCGGTGCGGCAAGTTTTGGATGGGGGTGGGAGGGGTGGTGGTGGTGGTGGAGGTGGAACGGTGGGGGCGGAGGAGGTGGAAGTGGATGGGGATGGGGACGGAGGCGCGGCCGGGCTGGCTATAAATGGGGATGTGGTGTGGGGAGGGGGTGGTGGTGGTGGTGGAGGTGGAGGTGGGGGCGGAGGAGGTGGAAGTGGATGGGGATGGGGAGGAGGAGGCGGCGGGTGGTATAAATGGGGATGTGGTGGTCGGAAAGGAAAGGGAAGAGGCATTAACAATAGGCGAGTGCATAGGAAGAGAATTTTTAGCAATGAAGATTACAAGTTAGGAGAGTTTGCTCAATGCATGGGAAGAGGAAGGTGTAAAGGGATGAGATTGGATTGTCCTCTTCACTGCGGTGGACCTTGCTTTTATGATTGCCAACATATGTGCAAAGCTCATTGTCGACGTTCTTAGTTCATTTTTGCTAATTAAGTATTATTCTCCTTTAACCATTTTTTTACATATAGGCTGATGATTTATTCAAGAGTTCCTTTTCTGATGTTTGCTGGATTAGATGCTGCTTTAGTTTAATCAGGTGGTGTGTTCAGTGTGCTGAAATTTTCTTTTGCATGGTAGCTAGCTACCATTTTGTGACCTTTTCTTCCTTTTTCTTTCTTTCTTTCTTCTTTTTAGATGAGACTCAATGATTAATGATTGCTATGTGACCTCAATTGTTTTGCTATGTCTTCTTGTTAATCTTGTTACTTAAATGACAACAACGGCATGTTTAGGCATTCATATCCTTCGACAAATATGTTTCCTAAGGCTCATAACCTGGTTGGTTTGTTTCCTCCTAATAGCTTGGGCTAATGGGTCTTTCAATTGCCAGATATAGCCTCGTGGGCTTGTTGGCTTTGAACAATTCATTCAGCTAGAAACTAACCATTTGGGCTACAGCGGATAAAATAACTTGGCCCAAGAATATTATGTTTTAATAAATAGTATTAGTCCATGCACAATTATTTTTTACCAACCATCCATGTTACTTTATCTACTATAAAAATCAGTAGTATTTGTTTAGTTTCCATATGCAATTAGCTTTACTACCTTTTTCTACATATTTTTTGCAAGAGTTTAACTGAATTTGTTGATTTCAAGTTATTTGACCACGTCTGAAAACAATTAATTCTCACCTTGATAATGTTAGAATAAACTTGGACTCGGAGATAATTTTTATCCTCGGACTGATTAGGAACCAGAGAAAATCAAGTATGAAGAATGAAAATTTAAAAAAATAGCTTCGATACGTGAGTGGATGCACCCCTAACCAAAATATTTAAAATTGCCAGAGTGGAATTCATGATTTGGCTGAGAACAAAACTGAGCATAAGCTTTTTTCTTCTTTTATTATTATTTTTTTTAATAAGGGTCTCACCATTAAATCATTAATCCCACTTGCAAGTTTATTGAATTGATTAAGCTAACATTTTTTTATTTATTTCTCGCATCCCTCCCTCCGCCGTCCTTATCCTGCCACCATCACGTTATTTCTTGACCTCCTATGGTAGCTTAATGTTTTTCGTACAATATTCAAAATTTCCAATGGAGTTGATTTGAATTTTCGATACCCAAAAGGCCAAAGCTATGAATGTTCCAGTAGAATTGACTTTCATTATGGACACAAAAAGTATAATTTTGTTGTTTTTCATTTTTCTTTTTGAAAATATAATTTTGTTATATGGTACAAAAATTCGTCATGGAACATTTGATTTCATCAACCAATAGAGCTTTTGTCACCGACCCTAGTGCCTGTACCTCTGAACACTAATCCCCTTTCTCATAGACATTCATCCTTTTCACTCCCAGGCAATTCGAACTCTCTTGCCCCATAACAAGGTTGGGTTCCCTACATTCTTTTGGTCATTATGAACAGTCCATTCTTTTTGCACCAGTGAGATGAAGATTACGCCAGAAACAAGGATACGCGCATCTGATCGAGATTACTGACTTGGATCAAATATTGGGAATTGAACTAAGACAAGAAACAAAATCTCAATTTCGGGGCTGAAATGATGGGTAGGCTAACCTCGTAGCGAGCTCCCATTAAAGAAAGGAATGTGCAAAAAAAGACAAAAGCAGAGCTCACTTCCTTATCACAACTTCAGTATCATCAACTTCCTCGTCATCATCATTATTTTTATATCATCTTCTACAATGTTCAGTGCTTGAGTTTGAGACACAGAATAACTAAAACTGATCTTTGTTAATTATATGTGTTTTCAGCTGTCACTTGTCTCGCCACTTTAAAGAAAAAACAAAACGGCGGTTTGTCCTTTCATTTCTTTCTGTGGATCTTTGCAAAAAGTATAGGTTAAGGCGGCATCTTTTGTTCATCATAATGTACAAAAGAACTGATCTCTACTTGGCAAGCAATAGTTGAATGGAAAAATCAAAAGAAAAGAAAATTTTGAGTGATTTTCATTCATATTTACAGAGATGTCTGCAGAATAAAATTAGACAAAAAAAATAAAAAAACAGAATTAAAGAAACTAGTTGGATTGGAACAAACTGAGAGAGAAAGGTAAAACAGATCCGAAGATACTTTACTCATACCAAAAATCCAAAGCATGAGGCCTTGTTGTTGATATATAATTCTCTTATAACAAAAGCAAGAAGATCAATTGGGTTCTACCAGAAGGGACTAGATCTCTTGGACCCAGTGGATTGAGGGCTGATCTGTGGAACAGTAAATGCATCATCGCTCCATCTTCTGTAATTAACTTTCGTGTTCGTTGTGCCCTTTGTTTCCTTCAACCCAATTTGCCCTCCTATTTGCTGATAATGTTGAGTTGGGTGTGCTTGTGGAACCCAAATCCCCATGGTTTCCGACGAGAAAGGGGAAATAATACTGTTGCTCCCAATATCAGTATCCACAAACGGCAACATCCCGTCGTCATCAGGCTGCAAAAGAAAATAGTCAGATCTAATGAATTAAGAGGACATCATAATATCATCTAGTCTAATCTTAAAGGAAAAAAGAAGAATGGGAGAAATGATATAGACGCAAACCTTACAGAAACCAGCAAAGGGAGTAGAAGGGAAATCAAGTTCGTCGAGCTGCCAGCCAGGCAGCGTTTCCATTAAGTACTCCGATATGCTGCTTGTTGAACCAATTCCATCACTTATTACCAGATTATCTCCATCTCGGTTGACGGATGTGTTTGAGGATAAATTCTTGTTCACAGTTGAGTTTGAAGGTAAGGTCTTACCAATTGAAGATAGATTAGATTTTGGTAGGGAGACAGACACAGGTTTAACCGAGGGCTGGTGTTGAGACTGCTTGGAATCAGGAACCAGATCACTGCTGTTCACGTCTGATGCGGAAGAGGAAGATGACATGTAAAGCGCAGAAGTGGCAGAAAGCTTAACCCCTGTAAGAAGGAACCTATTATGCTTCTGCGTGTGCTCATTGGCCTTGTGTATTGGAACATCACAATCCCTGCAAAGAATTGCTCTATCTTGTTGACAAAACAAGAAAGCCCGTTTCTCCTGCAATAATTTTGAATCACGATTAGTCAATAAATTAAAGCAAAACTGATAAACAAAGAGGCAAATAGACAAATACCTGGCAGACGTCACAGAGAGGGAAATTTTTAGAGGAAGGATGAAGAAGGGAAAAGCGTTGGTGCTTGGAAGCGAGCTTGTTGGCGTGATGGACGCGGTGGTCACAGGCGTCACAGAGGACAGCCTCATCGGCGGTGCAGAACACGGACGCCTCATCTTTGCTACACACGTCACACTGGATCTTCATCTAGTACTAGTTCTCTTACTGATCTTTGTCGGAGGTAATAATAATATGCTAACTTTCTAAAGATAGAAAGATGCCAAAGATGGCGGCTGAGAGCGAGACAGAACAGAGAAAGATAAGAGCAGAAGAGAGGTGCTAAATCCTGGAAAGAAAGAGGAGATAGAATAAATAATAGTAGTACTGAACAGAACAAGTGAAATCAGCAGTACTAGGAGTCCAAGAGTGTATGCTGCAGTTTCATGCTCTGTTTTTTAAATGTGTTTGACTCTGTAGGAAGGAAATGGAGAGGGACTGACATATGGCTACTTCGATTATTGGAGGGTTTAACTGTTTCTTTTTTTTTTTTTTTTTACTGAAACAGAACAAGTGAAATTCACAGCGGTTACTAGGCAGTCCAAGAGTGTGTTATGGCTTGCAGTTCATGCTCTGGTTTTTTAAATGTGTTTGGACTCTGGTAGGAAGGAAATGGAGGAGGAACTGACTATGTGGCTACTTCGATTATTGGGGGTTTAACTGTTTCTTTTTTTTTTTTTTTTTAAATGATATAGATTCTTGGTATTTCTACATGGCTCATTTTTTTTTTTTTTTTTTTTAATGTAGATTTTTATTCTACTGGGCTCAGTGAATTTGTGTAACCCAATATTCTTCTGCTAGAGTTGCAATGCATGGCAATTAATTATTAACGGCCCAATAGGGTAAATAGTTTTTCAAAGCTTCTAATTTTTTTTTTTTAGCGACAAAACTTCTAATTTTAAGGTGAATTAAAATTACTAATACTAGCACAAAAATCTATCTTAATCTTAATTTGGACACATAATATGGTTTTTTTCCAAAAAAGCTATATAATTCCTAATGAAAACTTAATCTTCTTCTTAAAAAAAAATTAAACTAGCGGGTAAAACTAAAGTCTCAAAATTCTACTCAAAAAAGTTTCAAGTTTAAATTATACTCGGTGTTTAACATATTTTGTAGTTTAGGTGAATGTAGAAATATTTTTTTTCAAAGTCAATATATAGTTTTTTGAAAAAAAAAAGGTAAAAAATATAAATAAACTGAATCTTATGAATTAATTTAGATAAATATATATATACATTAAAATTTTTATTTTGGCAGTGGATCACCGCTATATAGTTCACAAATTTATTTTGACATCATAATAACCTCATTCTTTGAGTAAGATAATGAAGAATAAATTTTATAATTATTAAAATCAAATTCTTCAAAGAATTTCTTTTGTTAAATGTTACACTAGTATTTATCTTTATATATAACGAATAAAATGGATTGATAAAAAAAAAAAAAGCAATTTGCGAATAACCGTTCATTTACTAGGATTCAGGATTTGGACCACCATCACCAGCTAGTTGGTTATTGCAGAATCAAATCCTGAACTCGTCAAAAACTATTCCATTTTGCTAATTAAAGCATAACGAATTATGAAATCAAAGTACCAAAAGTGAACCGTAAGGAGAGAATAATGGAATAGTTTCCTTTTGAGTTGAAGAAGAATAAAACAAACAGTAGTTCACTGGAGACGAAAAGCAGAAAATAGTTCTCTTTGGTCTCATGGATTTCCATCTTTGCATGCCAATTACTTCATTGCTTGCTAGCAAATGAAAATGGTAAAAAATGTAAAAGTTATATATCCTCGTTTTTCACTATTATTTTTACTACGAAAAGAAAAAAAAAAAAAACTATCTAATCTTAAATCTCGTGAATCTAACTATCTATTAACATATACTTATTTGAATAGTAGTTTTTAAGCAACTTGCATATATATTTACAAGAAAAGATTAATATATAGTTAGTTTATTTTATAAAAATCCCAACAAAATATATCTTGAACACGTTAAACCACGCTTATATCGAGATTAAAATTTATAATAATTAAAGACAACGTGACAAATAATATTTATTAATTGTCACTGTCCAACACAAATATTGATAAAGGAGGAGAAACTTTATTCAAGATTATATATATATATAGTCTCAATAATATTATAATTGTTCTCAAAGTTTTGGTATTACGAGTTCAATTAGTAATATTAGATGCAAATTAATCGAAAACGAAAGGAGAAAAACATTGACAAGTGAAAACGACATTAGCTAATCGTAATTTTCATTAATTTTGACAATAATAGGAGTACCCTAAGAAGGAAGAGTAAACTGCGATGAGTCAACCATTCTCATTCCCCATCTTTCGTAAGATGGAAGATATAAAAGGTCTCTCTCTCTCGCCTTGTCCGTAGCAAGGGGCCACGGCAGGGTCCCTTTTTCTGCTTGCAACTAGGAAGCAAAGAAATGCCTTTAAAGGTGTATGATATTTATGGATTCAAATTTCAAGCAGAAATCTTTTGAAGTAATAAAAATAGTAACT
This sequence comes from Jatropha curcas, assembly GCF_014843425.1. Next base: position 1,241,628 of record NW_023590789.1, read on the forward strand.
AATAAAAAAAGTACGTAGTTCAAGTAGTCTTGCAATTGCATCGACTGTTATGCTACCTACCAACTGCCTCGTAATGGAGACTTTATGTCAGCTAATGGGCTTTCAGATCAGTTGTGCTGTGTTGCCCTTGCCCATATTATATATATCTGCCTTTGGAGCTGTGCCATTTATACAATAGCAGCTCCATCTTTTTTTTTTTTTTTTTAAACACACAGAACGTTAAGTTTACAAATAAAGTCTATATAGCAATTGTGCAATTCGAAATGTTATGATATCACTTACCAAACTGCTATCGTCCATGGAGACTTAAAGCAAGAAATTAATGTCAGTCTAAAATGGGTTTCAGATCAGATATGGTATGCTGTGTTAGCCTGGACGCCAAATAATTAAAATATATCTGCCATATAGTGGAAAGACTGATCCGCATTATATGATAACAAATAGCAGCTCCATCTTTTTTTTTTTTTTTTGAATAGCTATAATCTCATCACTATATGTTTTTTTTTTTTTTTTTATGCTTATCTCATCACTTATGTAAAATGGATAGACAGACAGGCGAGAATGGCTGAGTTCAAATCTAGAAGAGTCTCAAGTCTCAACTACTAGGAGTGCTTACCTTAAACAATTTAGTAAATTTGTTATTTTAATTAATTTATTAATTTCTTTCATAATGGAAGAGCTACCAAACTCAAGTCCATGCACTTTAAATAGGTGAAAAAAAAAAGGACGGAGACTGATAAAATAAAATGTTAATTAATTATATATTAATTTATAAATTATTTGTAAATGTGAAGAAAATATTCATAATTATTCTTTTGATAGCACAAATAGTTGCAAACACGTTTCAGGTACTGAGTGAGAAGTGACATTCTTTTCCAATTTGCCGTGCGAATAATTTGGTAGCGCTGGAGAAGATTGACCAAAGCATTGGATGAAAGTTATCGGCGCTTGCAAAACAGTCCATCTAAATAATTTCATCGCGGTACGTGATTTGTCCCATCATCACATCATGGTAAATCGGTCGGTGGGGAGGAAACTAGCCTTTCAATTTTTTTTTTACCCGTGAGTGACATGACTAATGATTCGAAATAATATAATAACCTACGTAAAAATATAATTTCTTTTCGATTCATCGTAGTGGTAAAACTTTTTATATCCAAGTAACCTAAAGTCTACCAGATAATGAGTGATGGAAACATCAAAGTCAATTAATCTCATATTTTGAAAAGTTAACCAATAGAGATAATTGAAAACGTGTATATAAAATACAATTAAACTCGCTAATTAACTTTCTTCTGGTAAAGAAATTGTAGAAGAGAGTGGTTTTTACTTTCACTTGCAAAACAAGGCAGGTCATGTCAATGTCATGATTCCAAAAAAAAAAAAAAAAAAAAAATTGTAAAAACTGTTGTATATATAAATATCAATTTTAAATCTCGCTAATTATATCTCTTTCTGGTTATAAAGAAATTGGTAAGATAGAGAAGTTGTGTTTTTTTACTTTCAACTTGCCTAATACAAGGCAGGTTTCATTGTCAATTGTTCCTATTTTGTTATTTTCTCAATAATATAAAATATATATAAATTATTAAATAAGATGTGGTATTATATGTTTATTAAATCTTATAATAGTTGGATATTTCGGCTCTGTGAGATTTAAGTTCCCGAAATATATTTGGATTGTCCCCGTATTCCATTTCACATCGGACGGCTCCGGACTCTTTTCTTTTCTGTTTTTTCCAATATTTTTTTTAGCTAGTATTATGATATCTCTTTCAAACAGTGTATAAAAAAAAAAAAAAAAAAAAAAAAAGAGTGGATTATATGTTAATTAAATCAAAAGTGGATATCTGCTCGGAGGATTAAGACCCGAATATATTTGGATGCCCCGATTCCATTCACTCGGACGGCATTCCGGACTCTTTTTTCTTTCTGTTTTTTCCAATTTTTTTTAGCAAGTAAGATATCCTTTTCAACAGTGTAAATTATCTGTCAAGCCTTTCGTTTGAAATATAAAATATAATAACAACGTATCAAATCAATATTATCTATATCAAAGCTATAAATTTTAAAAGTTATTATTAGTATTGACAAATATAAAATATTATTAAAATTCATAATTTTAATAGCAAAGTATATCTTTTTTAAAAAATTTGAGAGGCTATAAAATTTTTTATAAAAAGTATTGCGCCCACCAAGAACCTAATTAAAGTGTAATCAATAATAATAAGGGTAAGCAATAAGTAATGACATTATTTGCATATTAATTTGATAGATGCAATGATAAACACATTAATATAAAATAATACATACACCTGTAAAGTGGCAAACATTTATTAAAGTTAATATATAGTATAATATTATGGTTATGCGAATTTTTTTTTTTAAACCACCGGTATCCAGACCTATTATCAGGGACCGTTTAATCCTGCTCAAGACTTAATCACAATTAATAAGTACCCACATATCTGAACTTAAAAGTTATTCCCATATGCTTGATCTGCATTGCTAACTTAACCACAACTCGTAGGTCATGGTTATGCATTATAATATATTAATATGAAAGCCCTGGGGGTCCAGCATAGACCCATCTTCTTGTTCATTTATTTACATTGTTTTCTTCTACTGGTACAGCTTTCGTGTATTTATGACAAATAGTTAATGCCCGTTTGTGAATCCAAGCAATTAAGAAAAATGTACAATAAATGAAGAATATTATAGGAATACTTATGGGAGTGGATCAATCCAAAAAATAAATAAAGATTATGAAATTGGATGTGGGGCTACATGACATTTAAAAACTAATTAATATTGTTATATCATTTCTGGTTTGCTAGTAGTTTTAATATTATTTTTTATTTTAATGATTACCTTATCTTATTTCTGGTTTGTTAGGAGTTTTAGTATTCTTCGTGTTAACTAATTATTTTCATCTTTTGGATCCAAGAAATGTCATGATTAGTTTGGCATTATTTAGTACAAGAATTAGTCAAAGAACAACAAAATTTTACCTTCTTCTATCCCCAAAACAGGAATTGTGTCTACAAAAGTGTGTATTGATGCTTAGATCCACACCAAACAAGTTAAGGAGCAGAAGTTTTCAGATCACCGTAAGGTGAAGAAGAGGTTTGGAGTCGTGGACCACAACAGAATAAGGCCTGAGCTATCGGGTTGAAAAACAAAAATTGCCAAAAGCCCAATCGGCTCAAAGATCTGTCGTGGCCCATATACCTGCGAAAGTTAATTGAGATTGGGCCAGAAAGATGAGCAAACGTGGAATAGGTTTAAATGGGCCACCTTACAGGTCCTGAATTCTCTGAATTAGTTCGTGCTACGAGACGACTAGCAGTGAACAGTCAGGACATAAACAATGCCTCTGCAGCTGCAGGTTTATTAAAGGGCCGCACATGGGGCCGGTGGCCGGTGCTATCAAGTCCATGGGGAGTACATATATGATTAAAAATTTGGTAGTCAAAAAAAATTAGAAACCTGAGTTACTACTGATCCCATGTGAGATGAAATAAAATAAAGGATGCATTAAAACTCACCTACCTGAAAAGATATTTTCAGATAACAATCACATATTTTATTATGTCTTGGATCTATAACTAACACTGTTTTCATGCATGCAACTTCGTTTTGTAGTATATATAATCAAAGATAGTATAATGTTCTGATTACAGTAAATTCGTAATCTAGGTGTCAAAGAAAATAATACAATAAAAATAAATATCTTATTTATTTTCTTGAAGTTGAATTTCTCATGACCATTTTGTTTTAATTATGGTCAAAGCAAGAAAGGAGGAGAAACAAAAGAAGCAAATAACATATGTATTATAATACAAATCTGGTTCACTTAAGAGTACTATCCAGCAACTATCTTTAATTAAGGAATTTAAGGCCGAAAGCTCTTACAATCCACTAACGATTTCTGATCCCCACCTTGGCAAAAGAAAAGGTTGTCAGGGCACCTGTATAAACAATTATCCACCAGGCTCAAATCAACAGAACCCGGTTTCAAACTCATTAAAGGACCCGGAATCGGCCCGAACAAGTAGTTTCCTGCCAATAACAGTCTCTCAAACGACGACGTATGAGCTTTTTGAACTGCCGCTTTCAGAGCGTACTGAGTTGGTATCATCCCTGTAAACTTGTTTTGCTCCAAATTCAAAGCAGATAACTTGGGCATCGAGCCAAGAAATGCTGGCAATAGGCCTCCAAGATTGTTATGGCTTAAATCGAGAGCTATAAGTTTACTGGTAAAACCCTTTGTCCTTGGAACTTGCAAGACTCTGAAGTTATTGTGAGATAGAGTCAGCTGTTGAAGGCTCCGATGGTTAAAAATAAGTGATAATACAGGCCCTGATAATTGGTTGTGGCTGAGATCTAAAACCTGTAAATACTCCAAATCGCCTAAATTGTGCGGTATGTTCCCTTTTAAGTTATTGTTTCGCATTGAAAGCTCAACAAGAGACATTGGCGATGTTGACGGAAGTTGACCGGAGAACTGGTTATCGCTTGCGTCCACAAAGTACAAGCGTTTTAGCGAATGCAAATTAGGGAACTCACCCGAGATATTGTTTTGTTGGATTTCGAGTCTTTTTAAGCTTACAAGAGAACTGAAGCTTGAAGGTAAAGATCCGTTGAGATTGTTGTTATCAAGGTAGAGCTCTTCGAGGTGGGAGAGAGACCCGAGGGAGAATGGTAACTCGCCTGAGAGAGAGTTTTTGGAGAGACTGAGACGACGAAGGCGCGTGAGATTGGCAAGTGACTCAGGGACTGAGCCAAAGAATGAGTTATCGGAGATGTCAAGCGTTTGTAAGAAACGGAGGTTCCATGTGGTAGAAGAAAGTGAACCAGAATAACCAACAGGGTCAAGAGTGATCTCAGTAACTCGGAATGAACCGGAGGCAACTCGATCACACCTGAAGCCGCAAGTGAATTTGTCGCTGAAGATGTGATCACATGGGTCCAAAGAGAAGTCCCATGAACTAAGGCAAGATGCAGGGGAAATGGAGCTGGGGTCCAATCCATTCTTTAGATCCTTGAGCACTCGTATGTCTCCAAGGTAGGTTCTTGAATGTACGACTACTACTTCAAGCAATATAAAAGCCAGAGACAGATTGAGAATGGGTCTGTGTTTTGACATATTTAGGAAGTGAAATGGTAGAAAAATGATGGATCTGGACTTTTTGAAGTTATGCAGGGAATCAGAATCAGTAGTAGTAGTTGCAGTATAAGTGCAACAGAAGAAGTGGCTGTGCCGTACAATCTGGGTTTTATAGTGGCCTTTCCCTAGGTCTGCCTATTAAGGGACCCGCTTGAGATTTGACGTGCATAGCTTTAAAAGCTCCCAAGCGAAATAGCTGCATGAATTTAACTAAGTAGTCAGGATAGCGGTTCAGATTATCGCATAGCTTTTGCTGTGATTTGCAAGTCAAATTAGGCGTGGGATAGTCTAATAATGGTATTATACTGAAGAATTAATATTTTATTGATAGATAATGAAAAACGCTTCTTTTTTTTTTTTTTAACCATCCTATTTTTATTATTTTAGTAATTTCAAATATCTACCGTTTTACCTAATATCATAAATTAACTTGAACAGATTGAAAACTCAAAGTCTCATCTAGACTGGACTAGCATCCAAGCACAATTCATCCCTACAAGTGTTTTAGCTGTCCCAATTATGAACAACCTCCGTAGCTTGGACAAATCTTTTTTGTCCATAACCTCTGACCAATCAATAGAATATTGATTAATAAAAACAATTGAAAGCTATAACCCGTGTATTTACCTTGTAGGTATAGCTAATCTCCATCAAGGGATACAAGCTGGTTGCTATTTCATTCTAGACCTCAGAAACACTGTTACTGTGCCATGCATTGCTGTTGTCTAATAGAATTTCGCGGAACAGGCAGGGAAACCATTATGGACAATGATGCAATTACTTTTACTAACCCTATTTTTGAAATTTTGACAAAACTATTCCAACTATATATGGAAAATGTTTTCTTACGAGAAAACAGCAGTCTTTTTTCAACATGGCTAGTGATACATACAACAGGCTAAACATAGCTTACAAGAAAAGATCCAGAAAGCGCAGGAAAAAAAAATGAGCACCTTCTGATGACATTTTTCCAATCCGTGAACTTTCTCGCGATGCTTCAGTTTTGATGCTCCAGGGTTTGGTGGTTCTGGGCTGAGCTATCCAGATATTTCTTCACGCAAGTTTGGTTCGTCTCAAATATAAATGGCATACCCCTTATCTGCAAATTCATCAATTTCACTATAGTTGCTCAGAAATGGATGTCAAGAGTAAAATAAACCTTTTGAGGAAAATTTTATGTTTATTAAGACTTGTATAGAATGTGTCGTATAAACTTATGTTAATAAAAGTTCTATTCAAAAGAGCCCACTGCAAAACTTTAGTTGACATATAACATATCTAATGAGGAACACAAGAGCCAAGAGAAGTTGCAAGAAAAGAATGGCAGAAATGAAGGTTTCAAGTTTCCTTTGGAACAAAACAGAAGCAACAAACTAGATCATGGTTAATGATATTAAAAGAATTAAGTGCCCTTCTAAAAGAAGATAGCACAGCCAGAATGGACTTTTATGTTTACAGCAACAGAGTCTTTTAGGGGAAAAGGTTGGGTCAGTGAATTACAATCACACCAAAATGTTAAACAAAGGAACCACGACAAAGGAATATTCTTGGCATTGGAAAACCAGTTGCACAGTCAAAAGGTTGCTGCAGGCTTGAGATAATTGACAGAGAAAGGTTCTATAAAAGACATTTTTAAATAGATACAGCTATATTCTACATGGATATGTGATGTATCATGCATGATAAGGCTATTGCTCAAGAAAAATGTACAGGAAGAAACCTCAATCAAACAACTGGAAGTAAGGCTTAGACTCTGTCCAGGGGCTATTTCCTTGTCATTCACTGATATAGGAAATTTGCCAAGATTTTTCAGATGGAAAGATCCACTATTGTCCAAATTTATAGTTGCCTACACAAATAAAACATAAAAGCAACGTTAACATGCACTTGTAGCATAAGCAATACTCAGAAAATTTTGGCAAACTCATATAAGCTGAAAGAAAGAAAACTTCAAAGTTACTTCTTACAAAAAATAAAATGCAATATTTTTTATACTTTTAAAGACTTCAATAATACAAGTCAATTATTAGCCAAGCCATCTTCAACATCAAACTTCCTCCACACTTTTTCCTCTTTAGAAATTTATCAATATATTTCCATAAAGCCGACTATGACAAAATTATGATCCTTAATTCTCCAGTACTGGGGAATCAATCTGAGCGTCTATTAATTCTGCATACAGTTATTGTAGATCCTAAGAAGCACAGTGCATTCTTGATTCTTTTATGCTAGATTACTCATAATTAGAAGCTGACATGACACTTGAATCAGACCCCAGATAATCCTTTAAGTGTCCTAACCCAAAATAACACTAGGTTGGTATCTTATTGAACAAAAATGGTGATATTGTTCCTCCATTAATCAAAAATTTCGATTTTTGGGAAGTATCATGATCATCCAATAAGAAGGGTTCAGATAATGCGCTTTAAGTTCCCTAAACCCAAAATAACACTAGGTTGGTAATTCTTTTGAAACAAAAATGGTGATATTGTTCTCATTAATCAAAAAATTTAGATTTTTGGGAAAGTATCATGATCATCCAATAAAGAAGGGTTTCCATTTTTTCAATGAACGATTTTGAAGAAACCTATTGGTTCTAACATGGGAAGTATCATGATCATCCAATAAGAAGGGTTTCCATTTTTTCAAATGAACGATTTGAAGACCTATTGGTTCTAACAGCTGATTGCAGAGTGGGAATCAGACCCCAGATAATCTTTTAAGTGTCCTAACCCAAAATAACACTAGGTTTCATCTCGACCATTTCCAGTACAAAAAACTTCTAAGCTCATTATAAACTAAACAGCTCAGCCTCTGAGGTTAACTTGGCCTGTGAGTCGGTGACCACTATCTATAGTTTGAGAACTGAGACCTGATGATATCACTCCTGAGAGTGGTATTGCTGGCATATGTAAGGCTTGTGGAATGGAATCTCAATTTAATATCCATAGGATGGTCTTATGCCAAATAACAGTTGCTGTTGCTGTAGAAACAACAAACATTCCCCTAGTCATTAATATTTCCACATATCTATAGGCTTATATAGACTTGGTTGTGTGCGCAAGTGTTGGGATCAAATTTACGTAAGGGATCGACTTTTTGAAATGCATATTCCAAGACAAGGGCAGAAGAACCAAGAATTGGATATAAATTCAGGAACCTCTTAAGATTAAGCTATCGATGGTAGTCAAAAGAAAAAAGCTGTGCCCCAAATTCAGCTCATCAAATGAAATAGGAGGCACGCAGGTACCTTTTGGTGGCTTTCTTTAGGGCGCAATGGTGCATTTCTACACCTACCTTTCCTCCCTCACCTCTGTGTGTGTGTGTGTGTGTGTGTCTCACAATGTGGGAAGTTTCAAGCACTGAGACATCTCTAAGCCACCTGAAGCTATTGCTTTTTGGGTACCATCTTATAAGGAACTCAATGCAGAGTTCAGTAGCGCGCAAGTACTGCTGAGGGACAGCTGTTACCATGGGAAAAGAAGAGTGGGAGACCAGCCAAGACTCCACTGGGACCTTCTTTCGACAATGTTGTCATGGTACAAACAATACTTGGTCTATATTCCCGCTAGACTCTTAGAATGAAGGAACCTACCAAAGCTTTTTTTTTTTCAATGTAACAGTAGAGGTTTTTCATTATTGATTTGCCTGCAGGAGGGTCATTAGATTACAGAAACAGATGGAAAGCTGAATATAGTAGGGATAGAGTACTGAGTATCATGTCAACATAACTCGTAGAATCAATCATTAGCAATTTAAGACATTCTGCAATTAGGATCTTCCTTTTCCAGAACAAGAATTTCTTAATTTTCTTCAATCTAGCCATTTTCATGCATGAACAATGATGAATTTATCTATTGTTACAGTGCCACAAAGAATCAAAGTAAAGAAACAGATGTCAATTCACAAAAGAAGAAACAAAGAATAAATAAATCAAAAATCAAAAGAAACACGAAAATACGACTACTGGTCCCCAAAAGCTTCAGGAGAGAACAGGGAAAAAAGAAAAAGAAAGAACAAAGGAAAACAAGGCAAAATGTCACAATAGCACACAAATAAACCGACATGGACAAACAAAAGTCACCTGCCGACGAGATATTTTATTTGCACGCCCTTCCCTACCCAAGTCAATATCAACAGAAACATCTTCTGTTGCTCTACCAAGTAAAACCTGCATAATCTCAGACATATAATTGAAATTAAGCTCTGAAACAAAAGGAAACAAAAAAGCAAAAAAATATATCATAGTTCAGTTGCATGAGCTTCAAAAATGACTAAAATAATACAGATGATTACTCCAAACTACTGCACATGATATTTTCAGTTGTATAGAAGCTAGTATCATCAATATTTTTCCCAGTGGTTCAAAATTAGGTGGGTTGCCAGATAATGCAGATGAGCAATTAATCCAAATAAGACTTATGCTCCATTATGCCTTTGCATGTAAAGGGAACCATGTTGAGATGAACTAAAAGATTAGGCTTTTCAATAGACAAAGCCAAATAGGTTAAGCAATCAAACAGGGTTACTGTTCTCAGATACCTCAGGTTTCTTTATATAGTGCCTTGAATGGCGGCCATATAAAACAGCTAGCGCTCCTCGAGACGCGATGGCTCTTTGCATATAAGAATGAGCACCCTGCTCCAGTCTTATGATTACCTTCTTCATGTCCTCATGCTGATATCTCGTGACTGCACAAAGTAACTTAAGATTCACATGTGGATTGCAGTATATTAAGCTCTTTATGTGCGGATCAACACAGAAAACAACACACGCACGTACACACAGCTTGTAATTAAATGAACACCATACAGGCTCTTTATTACCTTCCTCATTGGAATATAAATCCTGGTCTTCTGGATCTAAGTCCATATCAAGTATCTGATAATATAGGAAGTGAGACATCTTATTCAGAAACGAAATTGGCAAAAGAGAAAAGAAGCAGAGTCGAAAAGAAAAGAAAAAAGAAACAAGAAAAAAAATACTCATCTATTGGAAGATTAGTATAAAGATTACCATTGCTTCAATATCTGAAAAATATGGAACATCATCATCACTCTCTATCGGTGGCTCTTCTGGATCTGATAATGGATGTTCAACTGCTGGTTCAGGGGGAACAGTATCTACAGACACCAATTTAGCATGTGAAGTCTGACAATTTTGAATTGTTGTTGGGGCATCTAGATCCTGTTTGGCATCAATAACATTTGTCTGCGAGTAAGATTTGTAACCATTAGGAGTAAAAGCGGCCTTCTCTATTGAAGAATCAGCTGCATTATGACTAAAATGCTTCACCGGCACAACTTCAGGAGCTTCTTCCTTTAGCTTAGTAGAAACAAAAGTATCTGTAGTAACATTTCCTGAATTAATTTGAGATGAACTACCATAAGCAATACCTACATTCTTGTGACTGGTGCCACTACTAGGCAAGTTGAATTTAATCCCACGATCTCCAACCGGATGAAGAGAGCTAATTTCTGGTATTACCTGTGATCTTATCATCTGAGAAGGTGCATGAGATTGCCTGGTATTTTCTAGATCTCTCTTCATCAGTACCACACCTCCTTCACTAGTTTTTGGATTGTTCAAAAATTCCTTAGCAGTTGAAGAATTTGGAGTTTTGGGATTACTTGATAATTCCTTAGCAGTTGAAGAATTTGGTTTAGAAGTATCAGGAAAATTCCGCCGGGCTACAGAAGAAAATGATTTTGGACGCAAGTGATTGGTAAAGACAACATCATCATTGCATGGGATCTCGGTATCCTCAGTGTTTAACGTGCAGATAATAACTCCAACACTCAGTTCAGGAAATTGAGAGTTTGAAGTTGATGCAGAAGTAAGTAACTGCACCTCTGAATCTCCAGGTACATCACCACTGTGGTGAGAACCCCTATCTTCATCCAACTCTCCACAACTTGCAAGAGACTTCTTTGTAAGATAATCTGGAGTTAAAGATGATTCTGGTTCAGGTATATCCAGAATACGATCTTGATTGGCATCATTTGGTGAACTCAGTAAAAGTGAACTCAGACCATCATAGTAAGACTTGTCAATTGCATCTTTCCCATCAACATCTGTGAACAGAAGTTCATCATTTGTGAAATTCAAAAGAGAATTGGAAAGTTCAGCTAGATAACCTTCTGCGGTGACAGTTACATTTTTCATCTCCTCACTTGGCATTTCTAGCCTTAAGTTGGAGTCTCTATGGAAGTCATATTCTGAAAGACATGTATTCTTTGTATCACCATCACCACCAAGCGAAAATGTGTCTGCCGTGTGCATATTAGCTGGAATACTTGGTGGCGAAACACCCTCAACTGTCCTCCATATTGGCACTTCAGGAAGAGGAGATGGGTATTCCAAGTTATGAAATGACATAGCACACTCTGAAATTGGAGAACTATGGACGTGGTCTCCATCAAACTTAGAGCATCCATGCACTTGGTCACTATTTTCTGGAAATTCTTTTGTTCTACTGAATTCCTCAATCATAGAATCATTTCTAATGTAATTCATATCCTCTCCATGTATATGTGGAATCTCTTCATGTATATTATCTTTCTCCATTGGATAATCTTCCTGGACAGTGTTCTGGAATTGGGCATGAAAAACATGTGCAGTAGTACCATCCCCAATTTGTGGAAAGGGATGATCCATGATATCCAAATTAGATTCCTGAAGTTCAAAATGATTTGTATCTCCAAGTATACAATTCCCAGAGAAAGGCTCGTCTTCGTTTCCCATGTAACTGCTATCAGTAGGTGCAATGAGAAAACTCAAATCCATAGTGTTAAATGGCTCATTGCGAATTCTTTTGCGGAGAGCATAGTAACAACTGCGAACACTTTCAGCTTTTCTTTTCCCCGAGATAAATTTGTTCTCTTTTTGATTCCCTGATTTACTGAATTTTGATTGAAGAGTTGAAGCAGATCGCTCGAACTCAATCATGTGAAAAGCAGCCTCTGCAGAAACAATTGGATCATAAAGGAGAGAATGCCATCGTTCTTGTATTTCTCGAACAGTGAATTTTCGAGAAAACTGCACTGCACCTTTAGCAAGTGATTCTAAGGAAGCACCAGCCTAAAATCAGAAGAAAGAAACAAATCAACAGAAAATATTAGAACAAAAATGTAAACCAACATGCTACACAGAACAAAAGCCACGCATTACAATAAGGCCACCCAAGCAAATTTTTTAAAAAAAAGATGTAAACGAAAACAAAATAAGAAAACATACATTTTGCACCAATTAATAAATATTTGCTTGTGCCTGAATCATTCCATTTGCCATTTCTTGTTCAGTCTTGATAGGCATAACATATGGACATGGGCTAACATCTGTTCGCTATTGTCCTAAAAGGTCTAATGATAATAGAAATATCAAACGTATCAATGAAAAGCAAAGGAAAATTCTGCACGTACAAAATATCTATTTAACCATCAACCAGAAAGTCATCTCAAACTTCCTAGTGACAAGAGTTTCCAATGAATTCATAATTATGAGTGATGGGATCAAATTTCTCTATCTCACACAAAATCCATGCCCAAAACTGCCATGGGAACCTCGTCACTCGTTTTGTCCAATAATTTTTTACTGTGTCTTCTAAATGATACTATTCGCGGCAAAAGGTTATGTAGGTTGTCATATTCATGATCGTGCATGTATCCTAGTAGCATGTAAACAGAAACAGGGCAATGAAATACAGTCCTCCCTTTAAATGCCTCACAATTCTGAAAATGTATATAAAAATGGCATTTCTATTACAGGAAGCAGTGTTTGTAAGGTTGACACTTGACACATACTAAATACAGCATCCTGACAATCACACATGTACCCACATACACACAATACTGCATCGTGACAATTCCATAATTCTCCAACTGGGCAAAAAAGTTGTGCATTAGATTGCTGTTGTAATTACAATGCCTAATGCAGGAGACCTATCAACCAATTCCAGGTGTCACAATCCCACGCCTTTTGACACCACAACAACATAGTCTGGCACTTATCTGTAAACTATCTACTATCAGCCAAAATCCTTGAGTACATACCTAATTGTTAGGTAAGTTAATGGAATGTCTTGTACTCGTACGTGTCATATTTAAAGCAAAAGCCCCATGTAGCATGTATAAAATTCCTCAACAACTACTGATGACTCTTTTACTAGCAATCCTCGTACAATTCCAGAGAACATGCAGGTATTTCATGGGAGTTTTAGAGGCCATGGAAAAGGGAATTAATGTTGGTAAAGGAAACGAAATTGTAACTTTGCTCTGTTTGGAGTTTTAGAGAGAGTGTAGGAAGTTAATGGGTATGAAAACATTTGAAAACTTTACAATACACCCTTTTAACCCTAACTTGGGGATTTAAGATAAATGAGAATTAGTAGGTTATGGATTCACCTTCCACCGTTAAGTAAATTCTCAACGAAGGTTACGAAGTTCCGCACTCTAACCCCCTCTAATCTAATACCACGCATGTCTAAAGCAAAAGATAGAGACATGAAGAAAACCCATTACAAGACCATAACCAAGCCAACAAGAGAAACAGGCATAGAAAACACTATCAAACCATAAAAATTCAACCGCTAAAAAATTATCCTATGGATGTCTAGAAATTCAAATTCAAAAGAATGCAGCAAAAATAAAAAAGAATTCCCCTAATTTTCGGTAACCCAAAGAGAGAATCACCCAACATGAGCCCACAATTCTTTCCACATTAAATATTTCCTTTTACCAAAAATAACCAGAAAAAAATTGCAAAACCACAGTCCAATTGCTATGAAGAACAACCCCAAATCCTCAAAACAAGGGACATGAAATTGAAGAAGCAATAAACAAATTGGTGAAAAATGAAAGGTAAATACTTCAGAAATAAATTACCTCAACAGCATTCTTTAACAAAAGATCATCTTCTGGTATCCAAGGAGACACAGGAGCAAGAGCTCCCATGACTAGAAACCCGACAGCTTCACTCTCTTTACTTTCCCTCCCTATACTTGTTTGTCTCTCTCAAAAGTATGGTTCTTCTCTATGAAAGCAAAGGAAGGGAACAAGCAGAGTGGGGTTTAAGCCAAAAAAAAAAAAAATCAAAATGAAGGAAGAAAAAAAAAAAAAAAAAAACAAAAATAAACCCAGAAAAAAATTGCAAAACCACAGTCCAATTGGCTTATGAAAGAACAACCAAATACCTCAATACACAAGGGACATGGGAATATTGAAGAAAGCAATAAACAAAATTGGTGAAAATGAATAACGGTAAATACTTCAGAAATAAAATTACCCCTCAACAGCCATTCCTTTAACAAAATGATCATCTTCTCTGGTTATCCAAAGGGACACAGGAGGCAAGAGCTTCCCTATGGAATCTAGAAAACCCGAACAGCTTCAAACCCTCTCTTAACTTTCCCCTCCTATACCTTATGTTTGTCTCTCTCAAAAAGTATGGTTCTTTCTCTATGAAAAGCAAGAGGAAAGGGAAAAGCAGCCATTTCAGTTGGCGTTTAAAAGCCAAAAATAAAAAAAATCAATAATGAAGGAAGAACAAAAAAAAAAAAAAGAAAAAAACAATAATACACGACACGCCACCGAGAAAAGAGAATGCTTTTTTGAATGTGCGATAATAACTGGACAAGGGGAGAGGATTCGTCGGTGGTCACGTATCAGGATCTCTGGCGAGGTGAATTGGTGACCGTGTATGATCACATGAAAATCGTTATGAATAAATCGTGTCGAGATAGGGCACTACGTCAATATACCAAAAAACCATAAATCCTCTGTTGCAAAAAAAAAAAAAAAAAAAAACAATAACACGACACGCACCGAGAAAGAGAATGCTTTTGATGCGAAACGTGGACAAGGAAGGATTCGGTTTCGGTGGCGTATCAGGACTCTCAGGTGAGGTGACCGGTGATTTCACAGAAAATCTATGAAATCGTTGTCGAGATAGGGCACGTACTCAATAACCAAAACCAAAATTCCTCTGTGCAGTGATTTTCTCAGGTGACGGCAAGTGGGAACTTTGCTTGCTTATGCTTTGTCTCGGGGCGGTTTACTCGGGTTGACTTTGACCAAACAGTCCATATCAAACAAAAATACTACGTATTTAATTTTTAGAAGGAAACAAATATTTGTTCCTTATCATTATTATTTTCTTTAATTATTAAAAACAAGTAGGGCCATAATCAGCGAGGTTAGGTTATTTTGAGTAGAAAGTACTGAAATTACTCTAAACAAGAGAGGCAGCATGTTAATCTTTGTTAACGGTGAAATTTTCATTAAGATGCGATATGAACAGAATTAGATTTAGTCCAATTAAGATATTTAAATTTATTATACACTGAAAAATAGTTTAGTGATAAATTTATATATGACTTGACAATAAATTTAAATTTAAATTTCTTCTGTCCTAATGCTCAAATAAAATATTAATTGATAAGAAAACACAAGGCAAATTTTACATCATTAATTAGAAGGAAAATGGTGAGTAATCACTATTAGTTGATAATACAAAATATTTAAAGGTGAAGACATTCTTAACACATTACGAGTTCAAGCACTTGTCATCTCTAGAAAAGATCATTAATTAACTGTGACCTCAAATTAATTAATGCTAATCAAGCAAAGTGTAGGTTGTGAGATCAGATCCTGCTCCGCTCTGAAGATTAGGGTGATTAGGTTGAAGTCTTAAAGCAAATATATTGCGAAGCATAGAATCATAGTCTCCGGCTCCGTTATCAACTAACCCGTAATGTGGATCTTCATCTCTTGCCTCCTTCATTGATAGATCAAAGAAAAATTAAGAAATTGAAGACAAAGAAATAATGTTTTCGAGGTGATATTAAACATATATGCTTGAAGCTTACAAATTCACGCAGAAGATTTTGATGTATTTCTTCCACATTCCTTACCTGCAACCAAGTAAAAAAAGAAACAAGGAAATTGTAAAAAGATTGATCATGTTAATTTAAAAAAAAAAAAAAATGTAAAAATACCTTCTTCCTGCAGGTTTGTATTTGATTATTGATCATCTTATTCTGTAACCATAATTAAGAAAAGAAACAGGTAGCAAAAATTGTTAATTGAGCAACTAATATCATGATAAGCAAAAGACTAGGTGTGTGTATATATATATATATATATTCACAAGTAATGAAGTACATTACTTTCCTTTTTCAGGAATTTTTCCTATTAGTTAATGTATTTATCATTCTCATCCATTAATCTCATGTTGAACCATGAAAAAGAGGGAAAAGAGGTTTATGCAGCTTCAATTCACAGTATAAAATCATAAAACAAAATCCCTGATTTCAAAAGAAAGAATTGGTAGATTACTCGTGAAATTTATTAAGGAATTGGTCATTATGCTGTCTCTAAAAATATAGATTTCTACTGATTTTTCTTTTATTAGTTCTCTTAAATGCTATTCCACACTAAGAGGGCTAAAGAAAAAATTAGTGTAAAATATATATAAAGTTTCTTAATTAGAGAAATAAAGATGGAGAAATGTGGTGGAAAAAAATTGAATTGAATTTTCTAATTTAGATAAAAAAATCCCTAGGCTTCACCATGTAAATTACACAAATAAAATTTCTAATCAAGGCAAGAGGATTTCAAACCTTGCGCTGACGAACAAGCAGCAAGGCAGTGTCCACATCTTGCTCTAGACTACGCAAGTGCTCAAAGCTTGCATCGTTCAAGCATTCGCCCATCCTTTGCCTTGCATTGCAGTACAATAAGCATATCATCCAACGGAAAATTTGCGAAATAAACGAGAAAGCATGCAAAAAACAACAATGGATCAATCAATGAAGAAACCATTACCTTATCTCCGTTATCAGATTTCTGTTCACATCCTTCAATTTCTTCAAGTTCTCTTGCATGCTCTGCATCCACATAAAGAAGAGCATATGATCAAACGTAGAAAGATAGTTTCTTTTACACATATATAAGCATATCAGAAACATAGGGACGATACAGACAGCATATTGTGTACTCCATAGGTCGATCCCAAGCGTCTTCTGGTACTCATCGAACAACTGCTTCGTTCTTTTGAGAGAAACACAATTTATTCAAAAAAAAAAAAAAATACAGATATACATAGAAAAGGGGTTAGTTACAGCGGATTAAAAAGTGTTTGAGAGAGAGAGAGAGGGGGGAAGAGAAGTACGTGGTTGATGGGCTAATGTATTCATGGAGCTTGCCGGTGCTAGAAAACATGATAATGGAAACCTTTGCATCGCAGAGAACAGTGAGCTCATTAGCCTTCTTGAAGAGACCATTTCTTCTCTTAGAGTAGGTGACTTGCCGGTTGGTAGAGTTCTCGATTCTCTTGATCTGGATCTTCCCTCTCGCCATAATCTCTCCGTTTCTCTCTTCAGATGAATTCTAGATCTTTCCTCTCTCTATAAAGAACAAAACAAGGAAAGGAGAAGATTAAAAAGTTCAATTTACCTAAAATGGAAAGGCATAGCCAAATTCGTGAAAGGTTTATCAGAAACTGATAAAACATGGCAACTAGGTGTTTGATGTGAACCGAATTTCGATGTGGGGGACCATCACTTTCCATCTTTCCAGTTAATGACCTCCGTTATCAGTTTCTGAATTTTGGTTGATTTGGGTTAGGGTTTTGTTTGGCTCGAACAGCAACACGCGAGTTGCGCGGAAGGAAACGGAGGATGTGATTGGATAAATTGTTGAGGACGATGAATCGTCATCTTTCTTCCCGTTTTTCCAAAATATCCTAACATTAATATTACTACTATACTAATTAATTTCAACATTATAATATCATTTAAATAAAAAAAATATATTAGTACCAAACAGTACTATAAATTTAATTGCTTATATCCATAAAAATAATTTATATGCAGCCATTGCATATGTATTTTTCACATAAAAAAGTAACATCTTTCTCTGTAGATTAGTCAAATCATCAAATGGCTCAACATCTTCTTCCACTCTAATGTCACATTTCGCTACAGTATCGCCCATTCCCGATAGAAAGGAGCGTTTGCTGATTCTTAGAGAAAGCCATTGTTATATATTTTCTTGAACGGAATAGCGTTATATCCATTGGTCTAGTTAGTGCACGCATAAAATAGGGATTGTAGCTGAAGAGATAGCTGGAGAAGGTAATAATTTGAAGAGATTAACGTTGTTGATGCACGAAATAATGTCATTTCAGCCAATCAAATGTCAAATCATGGTTTTCCATTACTAAACCTGGCCGCCTTAGCCCTGATGAAATGACTAACTGTATAATTTTGCTTAAAACGAAACAGAAAGAAGCTTTTGAGATTATTTTAGAGAAGATAACCCTTTGGACCATCGTAAACCAAAAGGCTTCGTGCTGATTAAACTGGATTTGGGCCTGCTCTTCTAAACCCATAACAGGACGCACATTGCACGATTACTTGCTGGCTCAAAACTCAATAATTAACGCACGATGAATTTTCTTGTACTAATAAATTGAATGAGGAATTCATTTTTGAACACAAAATTTCTAATAATACTATCAAAATCTATATAAGAGACTTAGACACTAATTTCTAATTTTTAATTGAATGATAAAAATGAAATTATTTGTTTGAAATCACATATCATAAATCAAATATATTAATCAAATATCTACACTTATATCAAAAATAATTAAATATCTACACTAAAATCCAATCTTACCAATAATTATAATTCTAGTATTTATATCGTTTATATAAAAATTAAAATTAAATATTTAAATATCATAAAAAATAAAATAACATTTAAAGTATAAAATAAAAAGAATTTACACCTTTTTTTCTCTATTCTATCCCTGCAAAACTTTTAAAATATATTATTTCATTTTTAAAATTAGTTATTTACATTTTTAATAAAAACCGGAAATTATATATAAACTAAAACTAAAAGAATACTTGAAGCTTTTATATTTATTCTTTTCTTTTTAGGTTCTTGGCATATGTTAAAAAAATAAATATATTACTTATTGAGTATCTTGAAACATCCTATTTATTAATTTCAAAGGTTTGAAATTAAAAATAAATTGCAAATGAGAACTTATGATATAAAAATATTAAATAAAAATTTTAGAAATTAGTTAGTGGTTTTTAAATAAAGTCCAAAGTAAGATTCATTAAAGATAATCCAAAAGCAACTTAATGCAAGCCCAACTCAAGAAAAACTCTAAACACTATTAGAAACCAACCTAAACCCAAAAAGAATCTAGAATACCAATTGAAAAATTCTCTAAACCAACTTAACTAGAGAAAATCAGCTCAAACCGAATGGAAATCAATTGGAATCTAAAGCCTTCTTCTAACCAAACCGGAAGGCATTTTTTAAATGTGAAATTCAATAATAACCAAACCGGAAGCCTTCTTCTAACCAAAGCAGACGTCAACTTTTATTTTTTCACCACTAAACTTTGAAAATCAGATTCTCCACTTAGAGTTGCTTCTCCTCCCGGGCCCTCCGAACCGGACGTGAAGGTCTCCTGCTCAAGGTACGTTGCTCAATTGTTTATATTCTTATATTCTCGAATGAATTTATAATTTTGCTAGGTTAGTTGATTTAGTATTTTGTTTCCTGTGCTGCAATATAGATTTTGTAATATGGAACTTTTTGAAGAGGTGTGTCGGGGCCGTCGCGGTCACTGTCAACATGCCTGTGAATGTCACGATTTACATTCATTTAAAATATAAGAATTCAAATGCTGCAATATAGATTTATTTATTTAAATAAATTCAAAAAATATAAAAATTTTTAAATGTGCCGTTTACATATATTATTCAAAATAATAATGTTGAAGCTAAATTATAAATTATAATAATAATAAATTTTTGAAGAGGTGACGTTGTGTCGGGCCGTCGCTCGTTTTGGGTTCGACTTCAACATGGCCTTGAATGTCACGTATTTTTACATTTCATTAATAAATATAAGAGAATTCAATGCTGCAAATATAATTTATTTATTTAAATAAATTCAAAAAAAATATATAAAATAATTTTTTAAAATTGTGCCGTTTACATTATATTATTCCAAAAATAATAAATGTTGAAGCTAAATTATAAATTATAATAATTAATAAATTACTAAAATTATTAATATTATTAAATAAAAGTTTTTAACATAATAATATTAATGAAACATAATAATATAAATAGACATAATAAGATTAATATAGTATAAAGTTTAAAATTTCTGAAAATTGCTTATCTATCCATATTATTTTATCATTTAAAAAAATTCTTAAAACAAAAAATCAGCCAATCAAATTATTAGAATTTTTTATTTCTATTTATATATTTTTAGATTAAAATTCTTTTAATCGAATTAAAATTAAGGTTATATATAGGATTATCTTAAATTTTTACAAGACAATACCCAATTCATTACTCCAGTCCTATTCCCCACTTTTATAGATCAATATAACATGTAAACTAAGATAATTGTAATTATATTAGATGAATTATAGATTTAATGCAAATAATATATTGATTAGTTGAAAGTCGGAAAACTGCTAATATGATATATAAGCTGCATTTCCTTTCATACTAGTAGCTATCATATGGTTTACTTGATACAAGATAAAGCCAAGCGTGTACTTAATACATACTTCTTAATATTGAAGAAAGAACAATGAAAGAAAATCCATGAATGCCG
Source organism: Jatropha curcas (assembly GCF_014843425.1). The sequence continues at coordinate 1,262,457 of NW_023590789.1, forward strand.
TCTTACTGAGTTGAAAGAAGTTGAAATTAGTGGAATTTCAAGGCCCACCGGTAGAAACCTTAAATTTGATGTTGGCCACGCTATAAATTTTGCTGAAATGCTTTACACTTGAGCAGATGGTTTATTCTCCTCTTTGTCTTAAGGCATTTATTGATTTTTAAAGTTGGGACAAGTACACGTTTTATTTTGGTAGTGGAGCCTGGACTGATCGGATGCAATAAAAGGTATCATTTGGATCGTGTTGGAAAGGAAATGGCAGCAATCAAAGAATTTGCTACGACTGAACAATTTATTAAAGGATAGTATTGTGTGATCTTTCAAAAAGATGTAATAGCTTTTCATTATGGAAATTTTTTGTTCTGACCCTGTTTTGTTGACAAGCAGAAATCTGATAATACCCTCTTTAACACGTTCCTCTTGTGATGCGTTCAGTAACTCAACTGTTTGATCTTATTTTCCCAATCCCGTTATTATTGGATCCACTATGGGATTGTATGTGGGAAAGCACGAAAAAGACTGAAACAATTGCAAAAGGAAATGGCAGTATCTGATCGTGTTTCGTCGAGTTCTTTCTTAAAGATATAAGCTTCCATTATGGAATCTTTAAACTGTTGATAGCGGCTTTTTCTATATTGTTATTATATTTAGTCCCACCATATGTTTCAGCGAAGCAGAAGAACTAAGCAGCTTTTTGTATTATGTTCTAGTTTTTGGAAAAACGTATGTGATTATATATTTTCTTATTCTCTTAAAAAATAGAAAATAGTGAGCATATTATTTTTACACAATGACGAGCCAGAATCAAGGCCAAGGGAACTAAAAGAATTTCAAGATCATATGGATTATAAAAATTAATTTTTTATTTATTTAGTAGGGTCAAAATAAATTAATTAAACGAGTAATTAAACGAACCCAAAAAAGTTAAATAATTTTTGTTTAAAAATGTAATGATAAATAAAAGAAAGATTAATATGTGTTTTATAAATATGCTGGAAATACTAAAATACATCACCTCAATCAAAGTTTAGCCCAAATACTTTTGGGTTATGGGTCGTTATGTATGCCGCTGAAATGCAACTATTCCTCTACTGCTTAAATTATTCCAAATATCTTGGAATCTTGCCGGATTTCTGAATTTATGGATCATTTTAGTGGATCTAATCTGCAATATAACAACAGGCATAGAAATTATGCCTACGCCGACAACTGATTATGACACTAGCAGGATCCCAAGGAATCGGACCAACTAAGTACCCTGTAAAAAATAAGTTTAGATTCAA